>JACEEZ010010017.1:5000-75000 GCA_016584305.1 Chionoecetes opilio | reverse complement strand
AGGGAGCTAGAATTAAAGAAACTTCAGTCAATGTGATCCGTGAGATAGAGATATAGTCGCCAGCCGTCCACTGACATAATGTGCCAGCCATATATTGAATTTAGCATCAAGTACGAGTTTGTGCTTGGAAGACGTAGGGACCAAAATCAATAAAATAATGGTTATGAAAAAAGGCCACATAACAAACAACTGTATTCTCTCCTCGAAGTCGACGGAGGGAGTTAGCGAGAGAACCGAAACGCAGTACGCACGACAGAGGCAGCCAATACGAATAGCAACTACAGAGAGTGCACTGAGAGAGAGTAGGACAAAAAGAAAAAAGAAGAGAAGAGAGAAGAGAAAAAAAAAATTCCTCAGGCCTAAAGAGAGAGAGAGAGAGAGAGAGAGAGAGACGAGAGAGAGAGAGAGAGAGAGAGAGAGAGAGAGGAGAGAGAGAGAGAGAGAGAGAGAGAAGAGAAAGAGAGAAAGAGAAAGAGAAGAGAGAAAGAGAGATAGAGAGAGTTAATGGAGAACAATTTACAAATAGGTCACAAAAGGATGGAGGAGAGAAGGGTGGAGGAGGGGGAGGGGGGTGATAGGGTAATTGAACCGCGGTAGGAAAAATAGAGGCAGATTTGTATGAGAATTAAGGACTTTAGGGGAATTTAGGACTTATTATTTCTCTTATGGGGAGAATATTGTGGTGTATAAATGACCTACTGGATTTTCATCTATGACTCCCGTGGGCAGCTCTAAATAAGATCCCAAGTGTTTAAAGTAGCCTTCCTCTCTCTCTGTTCTCTCTCCTTATCCGTTCGTCCGACTATGAGAGATGTGTGTGTGTGTGTATATGTGTATGTGTGTGTGCGTTTCCCTTCTGTTATCAAGTGACGTTTGATAAGGCATTTAAGAAGATAAGGCGGTGACACGCCAGGTAGTTAGGATATTTCTCGCCTAGAGAAGTATGTGAGTGTACATAATATAAACTACTGTGCATACCTCTTCAGTAGCACAAAAGTCTGTAGCGATGCTAAAATTCGTAATATATTGTACCTGGCGACATTAGTGCAGTGACTGGCGACTATAGTGTTATCTACGGTAAAATGTTTGAAAATATAGTAAATGAAATGTAAGGACAAAATAAACATGGGACTGATTGATTCCATGAACAAGAAACTTAAGAGAAAAAAATGTGTTTAAAAAAAGCTAAAAAGTGTAAAAAAAAAAAAAAATAAAAAGTCAGGATCTCAAGTAGAAGCAATTAAATACAGTATAAAAATAAAACTACTACTGTATTATGTAACTATTATGTATTAAGACAACTATGGCAAAAAGTGTGTTTAAAAAATGCTAAAAAGTGTAAAGAAAATAAAAAATAAAAAGTCAGGATCTCGCGTAGTTCCTAGAAGAAATTAAATATAAAAATAAAGCTACCTACTGTATTATGTAACTATTATGTATTAAGACAACTATGGCAAAGTGTTTAAAAAATGCAAAAAAGTGTATGAAAAAAACTAGAAAAAAAAAACAGTAAAGGTCAGGATCTCAAGTAGAAGAAATTAAATATAAAAATACAACTATACTGTATTATGTAACTATTATGTATTAAGACAACTATGGCAAAAAATGTGTTTGAAAAATGCTAAAAGTGTAAGTGTATATATATATTATTAAAAAAAAAAAAAAAAAAAATCCAAAAAATAAAAAAAAAAAAAAAAAAACAGAAAAGGTCAGCATTTCAAGTAGAAGAAATTAATTTAAAAAAAAATAAAACTATGATGTAACTTTACCTGCCTATTTTTTTTATAAGGTCTGTTTTTTAACCCCTTCACGCCCAGATCTTTCCTTGGCTATAAAAAAAACTGTCTGTTGTCGAGCCATAAAATTACGAAAAGTAACTGAATATACCAATTTAGTTAGTCGACAAAGGATACTAAACAGGTCATATCTATAAAATATTGCTTATAGTCACTAAAAATCATCTAATGGTACCCAAATTACAATGGAAATTACGTTCTGGGCCTCAAGGGGTTAATGGAAGGAGGGTTAGCAATGGCACGGGTTTATTTTCTGTTTTTGTTTATATATTCCTGTCCTTAGTCCCCCCTACCGTAGATAACACTATAGTCGCCAGTCACTCGCCACTGCACTAATGTCGCCAGGCACAATATATTACGAATTTTTGCATCACTACAGACTTTTATGTGTCACTGAAGATGATACACAGTAGTTTATATTATGTACATCACACTACATGTCTTCAGTGGCACATATAAGTCTGTAGGGATGCTAAAACTCGTAATATATTGTACCTGGCGACATTAGTGCAGTGACAAGTGACTGGCGACTATAGTGTTATCTACGGTACCTACATCCTTACTACACCAGACATCAGAAAACTACATAGAAACCCATTTACAGAGAGAGAAAGACCCTCCTCCTTCTTCTTCTCTTCCTCTTCTTCTTCTCCTTCTCTCCTCCTCCTCCTCTTCCTTCTTTTAACATCTATCTCCCATTCTATTGTTTGTTTTTTGTGTTATGTCCTATCTCTCTCTCTCTGTCTGTCCCCTCTCTCTCCTCTCATTCAGGACGTGTGGGAAAGACTGGATTTTAGTTCTTCAGAGAGAGAGAGAGAGAGAGAGAAGAGAGAGAGAGAGAGAGGAGAGAGGAGAGAGAGAGAGAGAGGAGAGAGGGGGGGGGGGGGGAGAAAGAACCGTGATATTTAAATTTCCGAATGTTCCCGCAAAGACATCAAGAACACACAAAACACACACGCATGCTAATAAAAACACTCATTATTAAAAAAGTCAGTTCGTACACAAGTTGTTTCGCACACCAGTAGATTCGTACATCAAAAAGTTGTTTCGTAGCCTATATGAAACCATAGTCGTTTCGTACACTCAGCTCAGAGTTGAATTTGACTACTCGAGTTACGAAATGACACCAGGTATGTAAGAAAAAACTCAAAATCAGTGTACGAAACAGCAAACAAAACCTGGGTACGAAACAACTTGTGTACGAAACTCCCAACTTAAGCTCAAGTCGTCGAATATTTCCACGTCGACGACAGTTCCATAATTTACCCCAAGCACCCCACACAGGTCATAAGTCACAGAGGTCACACACAAAGCCCGCACACACTAGGTCAACCGAAGCCAAGGTCACGCCATCACAAACACAACAACTTTACAACAAGCAACAAGTAGGAATCTGAGAACGCTCTTTACAAGCCTCACAAGTCCTCTACTGCATCCCCGCCTTGTATGACAGCGCGTTACAAGTAGGGTAAGGGAGTCACCTGGTCTATAGGCATTCCAAGGTTGTCAGCCATGAACTGGAACCGCCGGGAACCCAAGTAAAATTGTTCCCAATGTGGTACGGAGTCTGCCATAGCGAAGGGTGTGGGAGAGCAACGCGGCGCACATCTACCCCTCGCAAGGCCTGAGCCAACACTGAGTCACACTGTTGCCAGCCAAAAATAAGAATGCACGTGATTCTTTAAAATCTGACAATATGTATAAATCCGTAGCATCGAGGTAGAAAATCTGAGATAATATCAGCACTGAAGAATGCCTCCGTCTTGTCGCCTTCGTGGTGTACGTAGTGGTCCCTACCATAGATAACACTATAATAGTCGCCACCTGCCCTAATGTCGCCAGGCGCCATAAGAACATAAGAACATAAGAAAATAAGGAAGCTACAAGAGGCCGCGAGGCCTACACGTGGTAGTTCCTTCACCTAACACTACCCACATCCTACTTTCATCCCCATCCTGAATACAGCTCTTTAAAGTCCTAAGGACTCCGCTCACCTGGTCTATGAGGCCATTCCAATTACCACGCCATGATTGGAACCAGCCCGGATCCCAATAAAACTTGTTCCGCAATGTTACTTCTGTTCATAGCCTGGTGTGAGACAAGCGTAGCACTTCCTACCCTCCCCGAAGATCCTTGATCCACAACCATCAGATCCCCTACTGTTGCGCCCGAGAGAATAAAATTCAATCATCTTTCAAAACTGACATATGTATAAATCCGTTAGTAGTCAGGTCACCTCTGCAGAAAAACTATACACCTGATAGGAAGACCACTTGTCGCTTGCGTAGTTACGTGGGCCCTACCAAGATAAAGCTTAGAATAGCTTCCGCACCTGCCTTATGTCTGCCAAGCGCCATATATTACGAATTATAGCATCACTACTGATGTGTATATATGTGCCACTGAAGATAATACACAGTAGTTTATATCATCATGACTGTATAATCTACACTGTTTCAGCGTTGTTTTATGCTTTGTATCTGCAAGTATAGACGGTTTCAAATTTCCCTACTCGTATTTTTTCGCGCGACGACGACGGCGGGAACTTGGGGCGGGAGGACACTCACATAGGTGGGCGTTATCGCGGTAAATTATCGCGATAATTTATAACGATAACGATATCGGGTTATCGGTTATCTGATTTTTTTTCCCCCCGCGTTATCGATTCATCGGTATCGCCGATACTTTTGGTTCCAAACTATACCGATAATCGCTCAATTTATTTTATGGTTCTAGTGTTTAGCTCCTTTTTAGTAGTTTAAACTTTTAAATGTATAGTTATTTTACTTAAAAACAATACTTTTCATTAGTGAAGAGACAGGATAAACATTGAATTTAGAAGATATTAATGTGCAAAAGGTAAATGAAGGGTTTTCTAACAGTTTACTGATCAGCATTTAAGATTTTTTATTTAAAATATCAATATCGTTATCGCTACGTACCTACTATCGGAATTTTGGATTTATCGATTTATCGGTTATCGCCTTATCGGGTGATAAATTTATCGCCAGTTATCGATTATCGGTTATCGCCGATAAGGTTATCGTTATCGATTTATCGGTTATCGTGATAACTGTTTTCGTTATCGCGCCCACCTATGGACACTCAGAACATAAACACTAGCTGGCGACCTTAGTGTTGGTCGCCACTTGGCGACCAACGTTGACCGACCAATATCTACGTTAGTCGTAGATATTTTTGTAATTTGTTCATTTATAGCCATACTATGACACAGATGAAGACACAAAATGACACAGACTCTCCAGATAGCCCCTTCTAACTTTCCTGAAATCATGGATGTAGAAATGTAACTATTAACGCCACCACACGTCTGTAAATAAATAAAAAAAGTTGACCTAGGTGTGTTTTTCTTTCTGTATGCCTTTGGGTGAAAATAAAAAATTATTATTATTATTATTATTATTATTATTCTACCCCCAATCAGTAGTTCCTGAGAGTCCTGTGCTGGCTTGGCAACACTGACCCCACCTCCGTCACTCACCGCATTAACGATGATGCAATACTTTGTCAATGCCCTGTAACTTCCACGCATTACTTTATTACTACACACACACTGTTTCTACGTTAACTTAAGATATAGTAATTTTCTATAAGCTTTTGGTTGTCATTTGTATATCTAAAATTGGGGAAATAATAGGGGTAAGTTGTAAAATGGAAGAATTTAGCGTTGTTTTAGCTATAAAGGGAGGGGCTTTATGCAACACGTGATCCTCCTTCTCTCTCTCCTCTTCCCGCCTCCACCGCTTTCTAGTCCAACATTCCTTTTCCTTTTTTAGATAGATACATAAAAAGTACTTGACATATAGAAAAACCAATAGTTATTCCAAAGATAATGGCAAAGGTCAAAATATATAAAATACTATGAGGTGTATATATGACAGTGTGACCTATAGAGAGTTGGAGCCTCTTGCCCGCGATCCTCTATCAACAGAAGAGGTCACAAGAAGAAGAAGAAGAACTCCTGCCATATAAACATTGCGGCCCAACAACAACGCAGGAAGACGTCACAAGGACCCTAATAACACAGGAAATACAGTGTTGCAAAGTGTTATATGAAGATCAAGACATGTGAGGCCATCAATCAGTCTGTATAGCCACCGCGTGAAGCCATGGCGTCTGAAATAGAGGGCTTTATTGCCCAAAACTGCGTGTGGGACAAACTTCCGCACAATGTGAAGCAGGTGGGTGGACAGTGTTCACATAAGAAAATAAGGAAGTTACAAGAGGCCGTGACACCTACACGTGGTAGTTTCTGTTACATAACACCCACCATTACTCCGCCCCATACACACACACACACACAAGCTAGCCTCACCCCATAAACCTGTGGAGGGGCACCGCCCCCTACCATGCAAATTGACAAACATGAAAAATTCCGCCCACGTAATTATATTCCAAAAAAAACCTTTTTAATTACTGGTTCAATATTGGATCTGACACTCGTGGAGAATATGGGTCCCGCTGGCTGGGTACCGCTAGGGTATCTTGATGAAAGATATATCCATAACAATACTTAAAGTATTACTAATATGCCATAAATAAGGCATTTAAGGGTAAATCACACCTCATTTCCCATGAAATAAGTCTATATATCTTGGGTAAACAACAAATATGGCGGCCCACTTCCTGAACGTTGATTGGCTGTCAATGTAGCGAGACCCCTGATTGGCCCTTGGCTCGCCGCAAAGTTACGAGTTGCCGATACGTATTTAAAACGAATTATACACTTTTATTCGTGCACTGATATAGGATTGCATAGCCTTGTTGAAAACCCCAGCTTTTTTTTATGACTTCATTAAAAAGTCTCTGAGTTTAAGGCCTACGTAAAAAAAATATGACTCAATCAGTTAGTAACCGTAGATTTTAGCGATATTTTGTTGATAATTCTTTTTTTACACTAAATTTAGGGGGATTTTTGTGTTTTAATATATTTCAATATTTCCGCATCGTTTTATGTAGTAATCGCGAGCTTGGTGGATGTATTTTGTTATTTTGTCTGAGGGGGTTTCTGTTTATAATATAACGTCAATCTTGTTCCTCCTTGTATTTGAGATGTGAGGTTATTTGTGTGTGATTAGCTATGCCTACAGGCGCAGTGTGTTTGTGTGTGCCTATGTGACGTGTTTCTCGCATTTTTAGTGAAGGAATACATCTGACTCAGTGGTCTAAAGGGTCAGATTATCGAAAAAACAAAGCATGTGTTGCTTCTTGGTTTCAACACTGAACTAGGATCTGTTACTGTTTATAAGATACATACATCAAATACTATTTGCCCATATTTTTTCACGAATTATAGAACCTTCGGTAAAAAGTCGATCTGTGTTGTTGTGAATTTGAGTTTTTTTCGGGCATATTTTGATGCCCAATATTTCATTAATTCCTCGTTATTTCATTGTTTTTTTAGGCTTATTGTGTCCTATTTATCATTATTTTACTTTATCCGTGTTGATTTATTCAGTAATTGATGTATTTGATTAATGAAGGGAATAGTTGTAGCCTCGAGTTGGATGTCAAGATCAAGAGGAGCTCTGATCTAGCTCTTGATGACGTCACAGCGGCCATATTGGAAATTTATCCTTATTCTTACATTTATACCTCAATTTACGGCTTCCCGTGCAATATTGAAGGCTATGTAAGGGATAAGAAAGGGTATGGGGCTGTATTGCATGATATTACCCATTGACAAAGGCAATATATGCACGATAAATAGGTAAACACTGGGTATTTCTGGCTTCACTTATCTTATTTCTTTTATTTTCTTCTGCTTTTTACTTCAATTTTCGGGTTCCTGTGCAATATTCAAGGCTATGTAAGGGTCCCCTGCACTAATGTCGCCAGGCTGATGTGCCACTGAAGATGATACACAGTAGTTTATATTATTTACATCACACTACATGTCTTCAGTGGCACATAAAAGTCTGAAGTGATGCTAAAATTCGTAATATATGGTGCCTGGCGACATTAGTGCAGTGGCAAGTGACTGGCGGCTATAGTGTTATCTACGGTAGTGTAGCAGAAATATATAGCTGGCAAACCAGACCGGCGGGCTGCGGTACCCAGCCAGCGGGACCCATATGCTCCACGAGTGCCTTGGATCTGATTACAGTTTTAGAATCGGCATTTCATATCATGACTGTTGATATATCTACCATGATTTATAATCAGCTATTAAGAAAGTCGAAAGTCTATTTTTTGTCTTTTTTATTTAGCCTCTAAGCTTGGATTGTTAACTTCATTTATGCTTCTTGATATATTTAAAGATTTTCTGTATTTCGGTATCTTAATAGGCGGTGAATAAGTATTTTTAATGGCAATGTGTGAAATGCCGTATCCCGTATCGCCGTATCCCGCCATCACCACCATGGAAACATCTACCACATTAACCACACGAACCACACACATCTTGATGTATCCTACAATCGTGTCAATACATCGTGTTTTTTGGTCCAGTGTTCATTTTTAGTTTAGGTTTTGTTGCCAATTTGGAGTGTTATCTTTTGAGAGGGTTGTTCAATTTGTTATCTTTTGAGAGGGTTGTTCAATTTGTTATCTTTTGAGAGGGTTGTTCAATTTGTTATCTTTTGAGAGGGTTGTTCAATTTGTTATCTTTTGAGAGCGTTGTTCAATTTGTTATCTTTTGAGAGGGTTGTTAAATTTGTTATCTTTTGAGGGGGTTGTTAAACTCGTTATCTTTTGAGGGGGTTGTTAAACTTGTTATCTTTTGAGAGGGTTGTTAAACTTGTTATCTTTTGAGGGGGTTGTTAAACTTGTTATCTTTTGAGGGGGTTGTTAAACTTATCTTTTGAGGGGGTTGTTAAATTTGTTATCTTTTGAGAGGATTACTAAACTCGTTATCTTTTGAGGGGGTTGTTAAACTTGTTATCTTTTGAGGGGATTGCTAAACTTGTTATCTTTTGAGGGGGGTGTTAAACTCGTTATCTTTTGAGGGGGTTGTTAAACTTGTTATCTTTTGAGGGGGGTTAAACTTGTTATCTTTTGAGGGGGTTGTTAAACTTGTTATCTTTTGAGGGGGTTGTTAAACTTGTTATCTTTTGAGGTGGTTGTTAAACTTGTTATCTTTTGAGGGGGTTGTTAAACTTGTTATCTTTTGAGGGGGTTGTTAAACTTGTTATCTTTTGAGGGGGTTGTTAAAATTGTTATCTTTTGAGGGTGTTGTTAAACTTGTTATCTTTTGAGGGGGTTGTTAAACTTGTTATCTTTTGAGGGTGTTGTTAAACTTGTTATCTTTTGAGGGGGTTGTTAAACTTGTTATCTTTTGAGGGGTTGTTAAACTTGTTATCTTTTGAGGGGGTTGTTAAACTTGTTATCTTTTGAGGAGGTTGTTAAACTTGTTATCTTTTGAGAGGATTGCTAAACTTGTTATCTTTTGAGGGGGTTGTTAAACTTCTTATTTTTTGAAGGGGTTGTTAAACTTCTTATCTTTTGAGGGTGTTGTAAACTTTGTTTTTTGAGGGGTTGTTAAACTTTTATCTTTTGAGGGGTTGTTAAACTTGTTATCTTTTGAGGGGTTGTTAAACTTGTTATCTTTTGAGGGGGTTGTTAAACTTGTTATCTTTTGAGGGGGTTGTTAAACTTCTTATTTTTTGAAGGGGTTGTTAAACTTGTTATCTTTTGAGGGTGTTGTTAAACTTGTTATCTTTTGAGGGGGTTGTTAAACTTGTTATCTTTTGAGGGGGTTGTTAAACTTGTTATCTTTTGAGGGGGTTGTTAAACTTGTTATCTTTTGAGGGGGTTGTTAAACTTGTTATCTTTTGAGGGGGTTGTTAAACTTGTTATCTTTTGAGGGGGTTGTTAAACTTGTTATCTTTTAAGGGGGTTGTTAAACTTGTTATCTTTTGAGGGGGTTGTTAAACTTGTTATCTTTTGAGGGGGTTGTTAAACTTGTTATCTTTTGAGGGGGTTGTTAAACTTGTTATCTTTTGAGGGGTTGTTAAACTTGTTATCTTTTGAGGGGGTTGTTAAACTTGTTATCTTTTGAGGGGGTTGTTAAACTTGTTATCTTTTGAGGGGGTTGTTAAACTTCTTATTTTTGAAGGGGTTGTTAAACTTCTTATCTTTTGAGGGTTTGTTAAACTTGTTATCTTTTGAGGGTGTTTAAACTTGTTATCTTTTGAGGGGGTTGTTAAACTTGTTATCTTTTGAGGGGTTGTTAAACTTGTATCTTTTGAGGGGTTGTTAAACTTGTTATCTTTTGAGGGGGTTGTTAAACTTGTGATCTTTTGAGGGGTTGTTAACTTGTTATCTTTTAGGGGGTTGTTAAAACTTGTTATCTTTTGAGGGGTTGTTAAACTTGTTATCTTTTGGAGGGTTGTTAAACTTGTTATCTTTTGAGGGGGTGTTAAACTTGTTATCTTTGAAGGGGTTTTAAACTTGTTATCTTTTGAGGGGTTTTAAACTTGTTATCTTTTGAGGGGGTTTTAAACTTGTGATTTTTTGAGGGGGTTAAACTTGTTATCTTTGAGGGGGTTGTTAAACTTGTATCTTTTGAGGGTTGTTAAACTTGTGATCTTTTGAGGGGTTAAACTTGTTATCTTTTGAGGGGGTGTTAAACTTGTTATCTTTTGAGGGGTTGTAAACTTGTTATCTTTTGAGGGGGTTGTTAAACTTGTTATCTTTTGAGGGGTTGTTAAACTTGTGATCTTTTGAGGGGGTTAAACTTGTTATCTTTTGAGGGGGTTGTTAAACTTGTGATCTTTTGAGGGGTTGTTAAACTTGTGATCTTTTGAGGGGTTGTTAAACTTGTTATCTTTTGAGGGGGTTGTTAAACTTGTGATCTTTTGAGGGGGCTATTTAAAACTTGTGATCTTTTGAGGGGGTAAAACTTGTTATCTTTTGAGGGGTTGTTAACTTGTTATCTTTTGAGGGGGCTAAACTTGTTATCTTTTGAGGGGGTTAAACTTGTTATCTTTTGAAGGGCTAAACTTGTTATCTTTTGAAGGGCTAAACTTGTTATCTTTTGAGGGGGCTAAACTTGTTATCTTTTGAGGGGGCTAAACTTGTTATCTTTTGAGGGGGTTGTTAAACTTGTTATCTTTTGAAGGGGCTAAACTTGTTATCTTTTGAAGGGGCTAAACTTGTTATCTTTTGAGGGGGTTAAACTTATTATCTTTTGAGGGGGTTAAACTTGTTATCTTTTGAGGGGGTTAAACTTGTTATCTTTTGAGGGGGTTGTTAAACTTGTGATCTTTTGAGGGGTTGTTAAACTTGTGATCTTTTGAGGGGTTGTTAAACTTGTGATCTTTTGAGGGGGTTGTTAAACGTGTTATCTTTTGAGGGGGTTGTTAAACTTGTTATCTTTTGAGGGGGTTGTTAAACTTGTGATCTTTTGAGGGGTTGTTAAACTTGTTATCTTTTGAGGGGGCTAAACTTGTTATCTTTTGAGGGGGTTAAACTTGTTATCTTTTGAGGGGGCTAAACTTGTTATCTTTTGAGGGGGTTAAACTTGTTATCTTTTGAGGGGGCTAAACTTGTTATCTTTTGAGGGGGCTAAACTGGTTATCTTTTGAGGGGGTTATACTTGTTATCTTTTGAGGGGGCTAAAGTTGTTATCTTTTGAGGGGGTTGTTAAGCCTATCTTTTGAGGGGGTTAAACTTGTTATCTTTTGAGGGGGCTAAACTTGTTATCTTTTGAAGGGGCTAAACTTGTTATCTTTTGAGGGGGTTAAACTTATTATCTTTGTTACAGCTGCTGGGTAACTCGCAGAAGGAGTACGAGAAACAGGTCGCGGAGTACAGCATCAAGACCCAACAGCGGTTCAGGGGTAACCTAGGTAAGTGTGGGAGGTTTATGGAACTGTCAAAAAAATAGTTTAAAAAAAATGTTAAAAAAATAGATAATAATAGATAAGCAAACAAGTCATAATAAAAAATATAAAAAATAAAGAAGAATTTACAATAGAATTTTTTTTTTTTTAATAAGTCAAGCTGTAACAAACATCGCTACAAAACCTAACATGAACGGTTTATGGAACTGTCGCCGATGGGAATTCTCGCCGAAACACCAACTTAGAACTCTCGCCGACGTGGAAATGTGAACCTAACCTGGACATTGGCACCTAATCTAACCTAACTGATCAAGCTAACGATAGTATTTCATCCCTGAATGCAGAAACACGGGTAAAACTTGATTAAATGTATATATTGGGTCCTGTAATATCAAGAATTGGAACACTCGACCACGGTGGCGAGAGTTCCGATCGGCGACAGTTCCAGGTACCGTGTGGGAGTGAGTAGGGAGTAAGTATGAATGCCTATTACTCCTGTCTCTCCTCTCTTCCCTCTCTCTCCTCTCTTCTCTTGTGTGTTAGGAAGAGGGAGTGAGGGAAGTATAGGAGTGGACAGGGAGTGAGGAAAGTACAGGAGTGATTAGGGAGTAAGTATGAATGCCTATTACTCCTGTCTCTCTCTCTCTCTTCCTTCCCTCTCTCTCCTCTCTTCTCTTGTGTGTTAGGAAGAGGGAGTGAGGAAAGTATAGGAGTGGACAGGGAGTGAGGGAATGCAGAAAGTAGAGGAGTAGATAGTAGGAATGAGGAGTGGGCAGGGAGTAAGGGAATGCAGAAAGTAGAGTAGATAGTAGGAATGAGGAGTGGACAGGGAGTAAGGGAATGAGGAGTAGATAGTAGGAATGAGGAGTGGACAGGGAGTAAGGGAATGAGGAAGAGTGTTGTAGGAATGAGGAGTGGACAAGGAGTAAGGGAATGAGGAGTGGACAGGGAGTAAGGGAATGAGGAAGAGTGTTGTAGGAATGAGGAGTGGACAAGGAGTAAGGGAATGAGGAAGAGTGGTGTAGGAATGAGGAGTGGACAGGGAGTAAGGGAATGAGGAAGAGTGGTGTAGGAATGAGGAGTGGACAAGGAGTAAGGGAATGAGGAAGAGTGGTGTAGGAATGAGGAGTGGACAGGAGTAAGGGAATGAGGAAGAGTCTTTGATTTCTTTATAGGGAAAAAAGGAAGAGTTTTTACTATCTGTTTTATGGGATCCAGAAATAATGTGAGTTTTATTTACACTTCTTGCTGATATCACCTCTTCTTGTGTGTGTGTGTGTGTGTGTGTGTGTGTGTGTGCGTGTGTGTGTGTGTGCAAGCCTCTAAGAATGCAGATGTGAAGTTAATAACCCCCCTTACACTACCCCCCTTTCTCCTCTCCTCCCCCTTCCCCCTTCCCCCTTCCCCCCCTTCCTCACCCCCCAAGCTTAGTCACCTTCCCCCTCACCCTTTTTCCTCCTTTTCCTTCTCCCCTCTCCCTCTCCTCTTCCCTCACCCCCCAAGCTTAGTCACCCTTCCCCCTTCTCCCCTTCCTCCCCCCTCCTCCTCTTCCCTCACCCCCCAAGCTTACTCACCTACCCCCACCCTTTCTTCCCAACAGCTGTCGCATAATTACTGTCGCATAATTACTGTGGCATAATTACTGTCCCGGGTCTTAATGGGACTCCCCAGGTGGTAGTTTCAGGTAGCCTCTTTTTAATAGTCACTTATTTGTTAACTTATATATTTTTAGTCCTTGTCTCGGTCTTGGTGTAGTTTCTGCTTCTATGTTATCCACACCTTCTCTTTCTCAAATTAAAATAACTGAACTTCAAATTAAAATAATTGAATTTCAAATTGAAAGAAAAAAATAATCTATTTTATTTTGACTCATTTGTGCCAAAAGTGGCAACAAATTTTGAAAGCCAAAAAATTTTGAGTGCCAAAAATGTAACTTGTTTTCTTTTGTCTAAGTAGAGTATTTGTAGTAACCTACACGGAATAGCTATACGTTACTTCATCCTGTGTTGCTTTATCTATGTAGTATGCTGTGTACAAATATTTAAAAGAATGGTATATCTTTTCATAAATAATGTTTTCCCTCTCTTCCCTTTGGTGGCAGCACTCTGGTAAAGATAAGAAAAAGTTTGCAGGAAGAAATATGTTACTTTTCTGGGGGTTTTCATAATACACCTTTTCACTCAAATTAGAACAACAGAACTTAAAAATAAAACAAATGAATTTCAAACTATAATAAACGAAATTTTTCTTTTAATTTGAAATTCAATTATTTTATTTGGAGTTCAGTTATTTTAATATAAACTTCAGTTTTAATTTAAACTTCAGTAGTTTTAATTTAAACTTCAGTTGTTTTAATTTATACTTCAGTTGTTTTAATTTAAACTTCAGTAGTTTTAATTTAAACTTCAGTTGTTTTAATTTAAACTTCAGTAGTTTTAATTTAAACTTCAGTTGTTTTAATTTAAACTTCAGTTGTTTTAATTTAAACTTCAGTTGTTTTAATTTAAACTTCAGTAGTTTTAATTTAAACTTCAGTTGTTTTAATTTAAACTTAAGTAGTTTTAATTTAAACTTCAGTAGTTTTAATTTAAACTTCAGTTGTTTTAATTTAAACTTCAGTAGTTTTAATTTGAACTTCAGTTGTTTTAATTTAAACTTCAGTTGTTTTAATATAAACTTCAGTTGTTTTAATTTAAACTTCAGTTGTTTTAATATAAACTTCAGTTGTTTTAATTTAAACTTCAGTTGTTTTAATTTAAACTTCAGTTGTTTTAATTTAAACTTCAGTTGTTTTAATATAAACTTCAGTTGTTTTAATTTAAACTTCAGTTGTTTTAATATAAACTTCAGTTGTTTTAATATAAACTTCAGTTGTTTTAATATAAACTTCTGTTGTTTTAATATAAACTTCAGTTTTAATTTAAACTTCAGTTGTTTTAATATAAACTTCTGTTGTTTTAATATAAACTTCAGTTGTTTTAATATAAACTTCAGTTGTTTTAATATAAACTTCAGTTGTTTTAATATAAACTTCAGTTGTTTTAATATAAACTTCTGTTGTTTTAATATAAACTTCAGTTGTTTTAATTTAAACTTCAGTTGTTTTAATTTAAACTTCAGTTGTTTTAATTTAAACTTCAGTTGTTTTTATTTAAACTTCAGTTGTTTTAATTTAAACTTCAGTTGTTTTAATTTAAACTTCAGTTGTTTTAATTTAAACTTCAGTTGTTTTAATTTAAACTTCAGTTGTTTTAATTTAAACTTCAGTTGTTTTAATATAAACTTCAGTTGTTTTAATTTAAACTTCAGTTGTTTTAATTTAAACTTCAGTTGTTTTAATATAAACTTCAGTTGTTTTAATTTAAACTTCAGTTGTTTTAATTTAAACTTCAGTTGTTTTAATTTGAGAGTGAAAAGGTGTAGTTTTTTGTGATTTTTTAAATGTTGTTTCTTTGTTTGTGGTGATGGTGGTAGTGGTGGTAGTAGTAATATTAGTAGTGGTAATAGTAGTAGTAGTAGTAGTAGCAGTAGTAGTGGTAATAGTAATAGTAGTAGTGGTATTAGTAGGTTTGAATATGGGTCCACACACATAACACTAACTACTGCTACTACTACTACTACTACTACTACTACTACTACTACTACTACTACTACTACCACCACCACCACCACCACCACCACCACCACCACCACCACCACACCACCACCACCACCACCCCTACCCCCCCCCCCCAACACCACCTTAAAAAAAAAAAAAAAATCACGCATAAATTTTCCCCGACAGTTCGTCAAATCGTCAAGAGCGAGAGATCGTATTACGAGGAGCTCCTTACGTACAGCCGCGCCCACCTCATGATGTACCCGTACCACCTGTCCGACGTAGTGGTGAAGGGGCTGCGCGTCACCCCCTTTCAGTACTACATCTCGGTGCTCACGGAGATTATGACGGCCGAGAAAAGTTACGACTCGCTGCCGAACTTCACTGCCGCGGATTGTAAGAGAGAGAGAGAGAGGGAGAGAGAGATTAAAAACAGAAAGTAAAGAGAGAGAGGGAGACTAAAAACAGAAAGGAGAGAGAGAGAGAGAGAGAGAGAGAGAGAGAGAGAGAGAGAGAGAGAGAGAGAGAGACTAAAAAAAGAAAGTAAAGGAGAGAGTATAAACAGAAAGTAAAAGAGAGAGAGAGAGTAAAAACAGAAAGGAGAGAGAGAGAGAGAGAGAGAGAGAGAGAGAGAGAGACTAAAAAAAGAAAGTAAAGGAGAGAGTATAAACAGAAAGTAAAGAGAGAGAGTAAAAACAGAAAGTAAAGGAGAGAGAGAGAGAGAGAGAGAGAGAGAGAGAGAGAGAGAGAGAGAGAGAGAGAGAGAGAGAGAGAGAGAGAGAGAGAACAGAAATAGAAATAGACAGACAGACAGATAGGGACTAAAAAACCAAAGTAAAGCAGAATCAATGAGAGAGAGAGAGAGAGAGAGAGAGAGAGAGAGAGAGAGAGAGAGAGAGAGAGAGAGAGAGAGAGAGAGAGAGAGTGAGTGAGTGTCAGTGAGTGAGTAAGAGAGAGAGTCAGTCAGTCAGTGAGAGAGAGAGGGGGGGTTGTGTTTACGTATTTGTGATTTATGGGAATGGGAATGGTGATGGGAATAGAGTTCATAGCGTAAATTCCTGTTTCCGTGCGTTAGTTTAGGTTGATTTATGTATTAAGTATCCATTAAGTATTCCGTCGTATTTTCCAGGTCTTCGTCTACTGGGCATCGGACGTAACCAGTACATTGACCTCATGAACCAGTGCAGGTCGAGCCGTAAGCTGTTCCGTAAGAAGAACGTGCGAGACCTCCTGCCGCCGCTGCCCTCGGAGATTGCGGTGGACCCCTGGTGGAGGGTGTGTGTCGGGTGTGTGACTGAGGAGGATATTAAGGTGTGTGGTGGGTGTGGGTGTGGGTGTGGGTGTGGGTGGTGGGTGGTGGGTGTGGGTGGTGGGTGTTTGGGTTGGTGATATTTATTTTTAAAGATTTTTTTTTTTTTTTGTATAATGTTTTTAATTTTTGTTTTTTTCGTTGTCTTTGATTTTTTAGTTTTAAATTTTTTGGGGGGATGTTTTTTTTTATTCAATTTTTTATATATACGTATTTTTTCTGTTTATTTTAGTTTATATTTTTTTCTGGTTCCTTTTTTTTGGACTTGATGTATTTTTTTTTTTTTTTTTTTGAGGGGTATTTTTGCGGTTTTCATTTTAATTGTCTATTTTTTTTTTTGGGGGGGGGGGTTATTTTTATTCATCGTTTTTTCAGTTTTAAGTTTGATTTATATATTTGTGGCTGATTTTTTAGGGAGGGGGGGGGGAGGGGGGGGTCGTATATATAGCTGTGTGTGTCTTGTTGTTTATTAAGTATGTCATTCAGAAGAAAAAAAAACCATTGGGGTGGGTTTGAATAGGCGACATATTTTTTCGATTTTTTTATTTATTTATATGTATTTATTTATTTGATTTTTTGACCCTCACTCTCACCCACTCTTCACTCCCACCCACCCACACTCTCCCCACACACTCCCTCCCTCACACACTCTCCCTCCCTCACCCTCACTTGCACTATACATTTTTTTCTTGTTATTTACTCTTTTTAATCTTTTGTTTATTATGTCATTCAGAGAACAAAATATTGGACGTGTTTTAGAGATTTTTTTCTTTTTTTCTTGGGTTTTCTTCTGTTTGGTTTGTGTTTTTTGTGTCTTTTTTTAATTTTTTTATTCTGTGTAGCTTTGTTTATCATGTCCTTCCTTCCTTCCTTCCTTTTCTTCCTTCTTCCCTTCTACCAAATCCTCCTTCTCTTTCCTTCCTTTCCTTCCTCTCTTCCTTCCTTTCCTTCCTCTCTTCCTTCCTTTCCTTCCTCTCTTCCTTCCTTTCCTTCCTCTCCCTTCCTTTCCTTCCTCTCTTCCTTCCTTTCCTTCCTCTCTTCCTTCCTTCCCTTCCTCCCTTCCTTCCTTCCTTCCTCTCTTCCTTCCTTTCTTCCTCTCTTCCTTCCTTTCCTTCCTCTCTTCCTTCCTTCCTTCCTCTCTTCCTTCCTTTCCTTCCTCTCTTCCTTCCTTCCTTCCTCTCTTCCTTCCTCTCCTTCCTCTCTTCCTTCCTTCCTTCCTCTCTTCCTTCCCTCCTTCCTCTCTTCCTTCCTTTCCTTCCTCTCTTCCTTCCTTCCTTCCTCTCTTCCTTCCTTTCCTTCCTCTCTTCCTTCCTTCCTTCCTCTTCCTTCCTTTCCTTCCTCTCTTCCTTCTCTCTTCCTTCCTCTCTTCCTTCCTTCCTTCCTCTCTTCCTCCTTCCTTCCTCTCTTCCTTCCTTTCCTTCTTCTTCCTTCCTTTCTCTCTCTTCCTTCCTTTCCTTCCTTTTCCTTCCTTCCTCTTCTTCCTTCCTCTTCCTTCCTTCCTCTTCCTTCCTTTCCTTCCTTCCTTCCTTCCTTCCTTCTCCCTAGTCTCATAAAAACACTTATGAGTTGTGTTTTAGATGGGTAGGTTTCTCTTCTCACCTCTCTCTCTACTCCTCATTTATCATCTTTCCTCCTCGACAATCTCCTCTTATTCTATCTCCCAGTCACCCACACTCACCCTTCACTCCCACACACTCTTCACTCACTCCCACCCACTCCTTCCCTCACTCCCCACTCCCTCCCTTTCAACAGTCTGGTCAAGGAGAGGGAGAAGGGCTAATTTTTTTCTGCATATATTTTTATTTTTATGTTTTTTGCGGTTTTTTGCAGTTTTTTTTTTTTGGGGGGGGACAGTTTTTTGTGTGTGTGCTGTGTTGTTTATTATGTCACTCGCTCCTACCTACTCACTCCCACACACTCCCTCACTCACTCTCACTCCCACCCTTCACCCACACACACCTACATACTCCCTACTCACTCCCGCCTCCCCACTCCAGCTCACTCCCCACTCCCTGCCTTTGCACAGAGTCTGGTCAAGGAGAGAGAGAAGGACGTGATCGACTCGCTGATAGACGTGGGCAATCAGAAGGCCGGCGATCTGGACAGGGAGTGTGTGCATAGCCTGTACACGTGAGTATTGGGGGCGAGGGGAGAAAGGAGAGAGGGGAGGGAAGGGTTGGGAGGGGGTGACGTAGGGAAGGGGGAGGGTTTTTTGCTATGGAGGCCTACTTTTAGTTGTTGTTTTTTTTTTTTTTTTTTTTTTTTTTTTTTTTTCTCCCCTAAGGACACTTATTTGGCACACTTTTTCCATCTTTTTTTGTACTTTTGCTCCTACACTTCCTTATCCTGCTTCACGTACTCCTATTCCAACACTTCCTCATGCTACTCATAGGTCAACTAACCCCTCATAACGACAGGAAGGGGCTCAATGTAATCAAATGTAATATCTTTTTTTTTTTTTTTTTTTTTTTTTTTTTTTTGTATAGATTTGAATTGTTGCTGCTGTCTGTTCTTCTCTTGTAATCCCTTGCATTCCCTGATAACAACCCCAGCAAGGGCCTAGTGTACCTGGAGGTGCCGATCAGCGACACGGACCTGATCTCCGTGCCGCCCCTGGAGGGCTTCGTCATGAACCGGGTGCTTGGAGACTACCTGGAGAGCCTCATGTACAAGATCTTCGTCTCCATCGATGAACACACGCCTGTCTGTGAGGTGTGTGTGTGTGGTGTGTGTGTGGTGGGGTTGTTGTGTGTGTGTGTGGTGTGTGTGTGTGTGTGTGTGTGTGTGTATGTGTGTGTGTGTGGGTGTGTGTGTGTGTTTTATTTGCCTATATGTATTGTCTGTGTCTATCTATCTATAAAACAGCAAAAATACACACACATTGTATCTATAACTAAAAAAAAACACCATAACACTCCTTAAAAACATAAACACACATCATAAACCTTACAGATTTAACACCCCTCCCCAATTCACTACCCCCACAGCTAGCCAAGGTGCTGGAGATCGATCTGTCGCTGGTCAAGGTCGCCATATCCCTCTTCTGTCGCCTGGGGTTCGCGCACAAGAAGAACGCGGAGATCAACACCCTCGAGCTCCACCCTTCATGGGAGGCCGCCACCCCCTCCCTCGCCTCCAGAAAGAAGTAGGTGGTAACATAGGGTCGTGGATTAATGGGGGTAGCTATAATAGTGGGAAATAAGAAGTAACTTAAAAATTGTAGGGTGTGATCTATAATAATATAAGCGAAAGTGTGTGTGTGTGTGTGTGTGTGTGTGTGTGTCTGCTCCAGGTGCCGCCCCCTGTGGCGGAATCCCCTCATATGGCACGGTTTTGGAACCGGCTCGAGCAGGGGAAGGTTTTAAGCCCATTTATGAGATGATCCGATCACTTTTTTTCTCTTTTTTGGCAGCCTATTAGCGAGAATTGTGAAAAAAGTGGGTTGCGAGAATTGAGGAAACCTTGATGTAGGGTGATGGGTAATGGGTGAGTGAATTAGTGGTGTGATGGGTACTGGGTGTGGGGTGATGGGTGAGTGAATGGGTGGGGGGTGATAGGTGAGGGAATAGATGGGGGGTGATGGGTAATGGGTGAGTGAATGGGTGTGTGGTGATGGATAATGGGTGAATGAATGGGTGGGGGGTGGTGGGTAATGGGTGAGTGAATGGGTGGGGGGTGATGGGTAATGGGTGAGTGAATGGGTTGGGGGTGATGTGAATAGGTTGGCGTTAATACATACATTTCTACATCCATGATTTCAGGAAAGCTAGAAGGGGCTATCTGGAGAGTCTGTGTTTGGTGGGCCAAAGGCCCACCAAACACAGGTGGTGGGCCAAAGGCCCACCAATAGCCCTCCGCAGGAGCTAGCCAAAAAGTCCGCCCGGAGGGCGGCTTTGTGGCTAGTGGTAAATAAAAACCAAGAACAGGTGATAATTAATAAAAATAGGGTGGAAAATAGGGGAAATAGAAAATATCCAGAAAGAAGTAGGTGATAAAATAGGGTCTTGGATTAATAGGGGTGTTTAAAATAGGGGAAGTAATAAAATGGTGATAAGAAAATAGGGTGTTATACAGTTGATAGTACAGTACACCCTAGAGCTGCACCCTTCATGGGGGGCCGCCACCCCTCCCTTGCCTCCAGGAAGAAGTAGGTGACACATTAAACTTTTTTTTTTTTTTTTTTAACGAGGTGAAAAATCCTGCCCCCTGCTGCTTACTGCCTGATATTTAACCCCGTCACGCCCAGATCTTTCCTTGGCTATAAAAAATTGTGTGTTGTCGAGCCATATAATTACGAAAAGTCACTGAATATACCAAATTAGTTAGTGGACAAGGATACTAAACAGGTCATAGCTATAAAATATTGCTTATAGTCACTAAAAATTGTCTATTGGTGGTCAAATTACAATGGCAATAATGTTCTGGGCGTGAAGGTTAATGCCACGATGATGATTCAAGCTGGAAAAGCGTAGATTTAAAAAGGAAATAGGGAGAAACTGGTTCACAAATAGGGGGATAAATGATTGGAATGGACTCAGGCGTGGGTTAGTTAGTGAGGAGTCAATAGGGAACTTTAAAAGGAGGCTTGACTGTGTTATGGATGGGGATGAAAGGTGGATGTAGGTAGTGTTAAGTAACAGGAACTACCTCGTGTAGGTCTCACGGCCTCTTGTAGCTTCCTTATTCTCTTATGTTCTTATGTTCTTATGTCTCACGGCCTCTTGTAGCTTCCATATGTTCTTATGTTCTTATGTCTCACTGCCTCTCATAGCTTCCTTATGTTCTTATGTTCTTATGTCTCACTGCCTCTCATAGCTTCCTTATGTTCTATGTTCTTATGTCTCACGGCCTCTCGTAGCTTCCTTATTTTCTTATGTTCTTATGTCTCACGGCCTCTCGTAGCTTCCTTATTTTCTTATGTTCTTATGTCTCACGGCCTCTCGTAGCTTCCTTATTTTCTTATGTTCTTATGTCTCCCAGCCTCTTGTAGCTTCCTTATTTTCTTATGTTCTTATGTCTCACGGCCTCTCGTAGCTTCCTTATTTTCTTATGTTCTTATGTTCTTATGTCTCACTGCCTCTCGTAGCTTCCTTATTTTCTTATGTCTCACGGCCTCTCGTAGCTTCCTTATTTTCTTATGTTCTTATGTTCTTATGTCTCACAGCCTCTCGTAGCTTCCTTATTTTCTTATGTTCTTATGTTCTTATGTCTCACTGCCTCTCATAGCTTCCTTATTTTCTTATGTTCTTATGTCTCACAGCCTCTTGTAGCTTCCTTATGTTCTTATGTTCTTATGTCTCACAGCCTCTTGTAGCTTCCTTATTTTCTTATGTTCTTATGTCTGTTATGCCATACTTACAAACTAACTAGGGGTCAAGGCAAACAGAAACACAAAGTGATCCAGGTTTAACAAAGTTATTTAATTTGTTATAAATAGTCACTATAACTAGACACCATACCATAACCACCACCACTTAACCTAAGAGTGCTAACTTTAAGTTGCTACCCAGCAGGAATACATAGTATACACAGTTAACACAACAGTACAGTTGTGTGAGCTCTACACAAATCCTATAAAATAACATAATATATAAAAGGTGGAACAATACTCAAGTGTTGGTGACACGAGGTTACCGCAGGAAGGAAGTCTTCACTTCACGACGTCCAAAACCAGTCTGCCTACCCCATGGGTTCAGCGGTCACGAACCATACGTCATCATCATGACACGTCAGCGATAATTCATCATTAACAATTATTCTTATAATTACCTAGAAATCAATATTACCACACATAATAATAATACCAAATATAATTACATATATAATAAACACATTTAATAATAATAGAAAATAGACATTTTAAGGGGGAACCATAACATACCATAACATGTCTCACAGCCTCTTGTAGCTTCCTTATGTTCTTATGTTCTTATGTTCTTATGTTCTCTCCCTCTCTCCCTCAGCATCCCGTCCTCTACAACAGCAGACGACCTATTACTCCTAGAGCTCGAAAATGCCCTTGCCGAGAGCACACCAGGGGAGGGGGGGGAGGAGGCAGGGCAGACCACCCCCCACACCCCCATAGACGACCCCCTGGCTACCGGCTTCCCCTTCCCCGGACAGAACAAGAGGATAGCGTTTCTGTACGACTCGACTCTCACTGCGTTTCTGATGATGGGGAATTTATCGCAGGTTGGTTTGTTATCGGGTTGAGAGGGTTGTGTGTGTGTGTGTGGAAGGGGTTGTGTGTGTGTGTGTGTGTGGAAGGGGTTGGGGGGTTGTGTGTGTGTGTGTGTGTGGAAGGGGTTGTGTGTGTGTGTGTGTATGTGTGTGTGTGTGTGTGTAAGAGAGATGTAGGTGAAAAATAGGTGTGTGGATATATAAGAAGAAAAAAAATAAGGAATATGAACCTAAGAAAATAGGAGACCTAGAAATAAGAGAACATAAGAATAAGGAGAACCTAAGAAAATAAGGAAGAACATAGAATAAGGAAGACCTAAGAAAATAGGGAAGAACATAAGAAAATAAGGAGAACCTAAGAAAATAAGGAAGACATAAGAAATAGGAAGAACATAAGAAAATAAGGAAGAACATAAGAATAGAGACTAAGAAATAAGGAAGAACATAAGAAAATAAGGAAGAACTAAGAAAATAAGGAAAAACCCAAGAAAATAAGGAATATGAACCTAAGAAAATAAGGAAGAACCTAAGAAAATAAGGAAGAACATAAGAAAATAAGGAAGAACCTAAGAAAATAAGGAAGAACATAAGAAAATAAGGAAGAACATAAGAAAATAAGGAAGAACCTAAGAAAATAAGGAAGAACATAAGAAAATAAGGAAGAACATAAGGAAGAACATAAGAAAATAAGGAAGAACCTAAGAAAATAAGGAAGAACATAAGAAAATAAGGAAGAACCTAAGAAAATAAGGAAGAACATAAGAAAATAAGGAAGAACATAAGAAAATAAGGAAGAACATAAGAAAATAAGGAAGAACATAAGAAAATAAGGAAGAACATAAGAAAATAAGGAAGAACATAAGAAAATAAGGAAGAAAATAAGGAAGAACATAAGAAAATAAGGAAGAACATAAGAAAATAAGGAAGAACATAAGAAAATAAGGAAGAACATAAGAAAATAAGGAAGAACATAAGAAAATAAGGAAGAACATAAGAAAATAAGGAAGAACATAAGAAAATAAGGAAGAACATAAGAAAATAAGGAAGAACATAAGAAAATAAGGAAGAACAAAGAAAATAAGGAAGAACATAAGAAAATAAGAAAGAAAATAAGGAAGAAAACAAGAAAATAAGGAAGAAAATAAGAAAATAAGGAAGAAAATAAGGTAAGAACATAAGAAAATAAGGAAGAACATAAGAAAATAAGGAAGAACATAAGAAAATAAGGAAGAACATAAGAAAATAAGGAAGAAAATAAGGAAGAACATAAGAAAATAAGGAAGAACATAAGAAAATAAGGAAGAACATAAGAAAATAAGGAAGAACATAAGAAAATAAGGAAGAAACATAAGAAAATAAGGAAGAACATAAGAAAATAAGGAAGAACATAAGAAAATAAGGAAGAACATAAGAAAATAAGGAAGAACATAAGAAAATAAGGAAGAACATAAGAAAATAAGGAAGAACATAAGAAAATAAGGAAGAAAATAAGGAAGAACATAAGAAAATAAGGAAGAACATAAGAAAATAAGGAAGAAAATAAGGAAGAACATAAGAAAATAAGGAAGAACATAAGGAAATAAAGGGAACTACGTACATGTAATAGGGTTAACTAAAATAGAGGGAAGTAATAAAATGGTGACAAATAATAGGGTGTTAGAGACTATAGAAAGTCAGAAGACATGAGGAGGAGTCAAATTGGGTATAAATTGAAAATAGGGGAAAATAAAATAGAAATAAAAATTCCAAATAAGGTTATGGGTTTTGTGTGTGTGTGTGTGGGGGGTTGTGTGTGTGTGTGTTGTGTGTGTGTGTGTGTGTGTGTGTGTGTGTGTGAGTGTGAGTGTGTGTGTGTGTGTTAGAGTAATAAGTATGATTATAAATACCTTTTGTTTATAGGTTCTCTCTCTCTTTCTTTCTTGATCTGTCTCTGTTATATTATCTCTTGTTTTTTTCATTCATTCTCTCTCTCTCTCTCTCTCTCTCTCTCTCTCTCTCTCTCTCTCTCTCTCTCTCTCTCTCTCTCTCTCTCTCTCTCTCTCAATTGCAATAAGTGGAATAGGTAATGGTAGATGTGTGTTTTATTTTTATTTGCATAACATTTAACCTCCTCCTCCTCCTCCTCCTCCGAAATTCATCTTATGAAGAGAGACTGCAGAAACTTAATATGTTTTCCTTAAAGGATCGCAGGATCCGTGGGGACTTGATAGAAACCTTTAAGATCCTAAAAGGATTTGATGTCATTAATCAAGAGAACCTATTCGAGCTTTCTCCTCAAGTGACAACAAGACATAACGTTAGAGTTGTTGATCGATGGAACAAGCTACCAGCAAATGTCGTCGAAGCCAGCACTATAACTTCATTTAAAAACAGACTTGACGCGCACTGTAAAGTAAATGGGTTTTGATAGTGCCCTGCAAATTCATATTATAGTCCCCCGGATCGATTAGTGGTACACACAACCCTCGTTTTCCCGGACTAATAGGGGGGAGCACTGGTCCGGGAACCGCAAACGTCCGGAAATCGCAACAGTCCGAGGCCATTACTCACCCCGGACATTTATCCTACTCTAGTATTTACTGTCCGGCAACCGCCAATATCAGCTACCCCGCCGCGGACTTTTACGTCACTTTGTTGTTGTTTTTAGTGCTGCGAGGATCCCTTGGGGAACACTATGAGCCCTGGTGATGTCCTATGATGCTATCACAGGCGCTGTAGTTGACCTGTCTTCCTCAGGAAGGCACAGGTGAGGCGGATGACAGCGTGTTGCCGGGAGGGGTGTGTGTCTTGGAGAGTGAGTGTCGTGTACCCAAATGTAAACAATACGACCGCTGAGCATGCTGACACCTGGCGGGAGGCGCGGACACTGACCAGGTGTGACAGGAGATGCTCGGACCGCCGGACAGCTTTGTTAATTTACGGACGGGACCAGGCATTAGTCCGGGACTCTGACATATCCCCGGACCTCTGATTTTGACCGGCAAATCCGATATCCGGGAAATGGAGGTCCGGGAAAACGAGGGTTGTGTGTAGTTGTAGTTAGTATATTTCATATCCTATCATTCTTCACTACGAAACTTCCATGTTCCTATCTTCTTTAGGGACATGGTATAATTTTCCAACTGTTCCTCTTACATGTAGTTTGATAGTTAGTAGTATGTAGTTCAGCAGATACCCTCTTTATAGACCAATAGCTATTCTGGTATCTGTTCTTCCTATGTATTCCTCCTCCTCCTCGCAGGGTCTCAAGAGTCACGCCGTCACCATGTTTGAGGTCGGGAAGATGCTGGATGAAGGGCTGGATTCCCTTATCTCAGAACTGGACAAGATACAGAGGTACGAGAGAGAGAGAGAGAGCTTCTTCTTTTTCCCCTAAGAACACTATTTGGAACACATTTTCTAACTTGTGTGTTACTTCTTATTGCTCATATTACTTTCTCATTATTCTTATTACAGAAAAACCTCTCGTATTCGGACCCTCATTATTATTCGGACTTTGACATTTTTCCTCTCGTATTCGGACCTCCTCCTTTTTTTTTTTTTTTTTTTTTTAAATAGGGGTCGAAATTTCCTAGCTATACTATAAACACCTAGAATTTTTTTATTTTTTTATATTTTTTACAGGGGTCAACATTTCCTAGCTATACGTACTATAAACACCTAGATTTTTTTTTTTTTTTTTTTTTTTTTTTTAACATATCCCCCCATATATAATCCCCCCATTATTCGGACCACTCCTTGGCCCAATTAGTCCGAATATGAGAGGTTTTACAGTACAGGTTGAAGTTCCCAAACTCGGCATCCCAAGACTCGGCAACACCCAAAACTCGGCTATGGTTCCGGATTTTCCAAAACACGGCAGAACACCCAAAATCCTGGGCGTAGTTGCCGGGTCGGCCGCTGGGTGCCACCACACTAGGCCGCTGGGTGCCACCACACTAGGCCGCTTGGTTTCTCCCGCCGATTTGTTTGTTGTTATTGTTCAGTGGTGTTGTGACTGTAGAGTTGTGTACACTGTTATTTTGTGTACTTCTACAGGTCTGTTATTGGTATTATGGCTCCCAAACGTCCAGGAACACCTACTGGTGGAAGTGAAAAGAAAAGGAAGAACAATGTGTTAACTATTTCTGAGAAAATTGACCTTTTGAAGAAGTTGGATGGCTTTTTTTCCCCTTAATATATCTACGTTCTAAAAGTCTGAAAATTCCATTACTCGGCTCGGCGCTGGTCCCGAGGTTGCCGCGTTTGGGAACTTCAACCTGTTACTTCCTATTACTTATTGCTTTTTTTATTATATTATTGTTTCCCCCACCCTAAGCCGCCAATAATTCCCCGCAGGTCAGACTCGGAGGGTGAGGCGCGGCGGTACTTTGAGCACGCCCTCACCCTACGCACCTCCGTCACCTTCCTGCGCCACAACCGCGACCTCTGCCCCCCCTCCCAGGACCTCCCCCCGGCCCTTGACCTCATCCGCTGGGAGAGCCTCAGTAACCTTGACCCCGCCACTACTGCCAGGCTGCTCAAGAAGAACTACCAGTGAGTATTTACCTAGTTGTGTTTACCTAGTTGTATTTACCTAGTTGTGTTTACCTAGTTGTATTTACCTAGTTGTGTTTACCTAGTTGTATTTACCTAGTTGTGTTTACCTAGTTGTGTTTACCTAGTCGTGTTTACCTAGTTGTGTTTACCTAGTTGTGTTTACCTAGTTGTATTTACCTAGTTGTGTTTACCTAGTTGTGTTTACCTAGTTGTGTTTACCTAGTTGTGTTTACCTAGTCGTGTTTACCTAGTTGTGTTTACCTAGTTGTATTTACCTAGTTGTGTTTACCTAGTTGTGTTTACCTAGTTGTGTTTACCTAGTTGTGTTTACCTAGTTGTGTTTACCTAGTTGTGTTTACCTAGCTGCATTTACCTAGTTGTGTTTACCTAGTTGTGTTTACCTAGCTGCATTTACCTAGTTGTATTTACCTAGTTGTATTTACCTAGCTGCATTTAACTAGTTGTGTGAAGAAGAAGAGTGTGGCATCCATAAGCAATGTTTATTTAAGTCTACATGATCTTGCCAGGTATGTGTGTGTGTGTGTGTGTTTACCTCGTGTTTTACAGGGCCTGAGCTACACTCGTATGGTCCCGTCTCCATAGCTACACTTTTAATTTGCTTCCTTAACCCCTTGAGACCCAGAACGTAATTTGTATTGTAATTTTGGCACCATAAGACGATTTTTAGTGACTATAAGAAATATTTTATAGCTATGACCTGTTTAGTATCCTTGTCCACTAGCTAATTTGGTATATTTAGTTAGTTTTTGTAATTTTATGGCTAACAACAGACAATTTTTTTTTATAGCAAAGGAAAGATCTGGGCGTGAAGGGGTTATTGTGTGTGTGTGTGTGTGTGTGTGGTGTGTGTGTGTGTGTGTGTGTGTGTGTGGTGTGTGTGTGTGCAGAAGACGCCTTTAACCCCCCCCCCCTTTGCCCCCCTGCAGGTTCCTGGTGTCCATGGCGCCCCTGAGCTACGAGATCTCCCCCATCGAGGGAGAGACGCCCCCCCATTTGGCCCGGCGGTGCCCGAGGTCAACTCCACCTGGTTCAAGCTGTACCTCTACCACGTTACCGGCTCGGGTCCCCCCTCCCTGCTGCTGCCCCAGGGTGGGTGCTGCCCGGGGTGTTGTCTAGTAGGGTCTGGTTATTTACCCAAGTCATTTTCTATTTTTTATGTGACAGGTTTTTTTTTTTATTATTATTATTTTTGTAGGTGTTTGTCTTGTTGTTTTCTATTGTTTTCTAGTTATTTGCCTAAGTCATTTTCTATTTTAGTTGACTAAGATATATTATTTTTATTATTATTATGTATATTATTTATAATATTGTTATATTATTATTATTATTATTATTATTATTATTATTATTATTATTATTATTATTATTTTTTTTATTTTTTTTTTTTTTTTTTTTTTTTACCAAGCCTTTTCTCCCCCTGGGGTACGCTCACGCACAGGGGACACAGGGGACGCACACACACAGGGGAGTGGCTGAGGGGGCTGCCAGAGTGCCTTTTGTTTTTATAAAGGTGTTACTGAAGAAATTTCTTTTTCTTCTCATTTTCTTGATTTTTATTTCTTTACTTTTTTTTTTTTTTAGTACATTTTTACTGATTTTTTTCATTATTTTTTTATAACATCTATTTTCTCTACTTTTTTTTACATACTTTTTTACTGATTTATTTTTTATTATTTTTTTTTTACATTATTTTCTTAACTTTTTTTTTATAATACATTTTTATTTATTTATTTTTTATTATATATATTTTTTAACGTCTATTATTTCCCCCCTTTGCGTTCCCCCAGGGGAGCGTCTGCGGCGGCTGCCCGAGTGCCTGGTGGGGTACGAGAAGGTGCTGGTGACGCCCTGGGGCCACGACCCTACGGTGGTGCCCCTGGCTGCACTCTTCACCACGGTCAACGAGGCACTCATGCACTCACCCGTCTTCATCCAGGTGAGGGGCAGGCTATTCTTATATTTATTATTTATTTATTCATTTATGTGTATGTATTTATTATGTATGTATTTATTTTGTATTTATTATTTTATTTATGTGCGACTGAAGATGTTTTCACCCGTCTTCATCCAGGTGAGAGTTAAGGCGTTGACCTATTGATAGATGGGCGTTTGTTTACCTACTGATAGATGGGCGTTTACCTACTGATAGATGGGTGACGAAAGACTTATTTTTATTTTTTTCTATTAATAAATGATTATTATTATTTTTTGTTTGTTTTGTTGACATGGTTCAAGTCATTCTTCTATATATTGATGTGTGTGAGCAAGGCATTGAGCTATTGGTTGATGGGTGACGGGAAGATGTATACGAGATGGTGAGATAAAGGGAGCCATGGCATTTACCTGTTGATTGATGTTATGGATGTTATGGATGTTATCGTGGGTTAATATTATCGTGGTTTTTTTTTTTTTTTTTCCACCCACCTCTCCCCCAACGCCCTTTTGTCTGCTTTATCCCTAATTTTCCGCTATTCTGTTCGTGCAGCGTGGCGAATTTTTGCATCGCTGGAAAATCATGCATCACGACCACTCATTGTCGAACAGCAGAATTAATGCATCGTTAAAATAATCGCCTATTATCAGCTACCCTGTATATTATGTATGTATTGATGTATTTTGTACACTCTTGCACTCTCCTGTCTTTATCCAGGTGAGGGGCAAGCCATTGACCTATTGATGATTTATTTATTGATGTATTGATCTATTTTGTGCATGCCTTTCTATGGGGAGTTTTCTAATAAGCTCACGCTCAAGCCTGTTTCTCGCGCATCTCACATCCACTGCCCTTTGAGCGTGAATGATCTATCATTTACCGTAAACTCCCTGTACTTTTTCGGGACCTATCAGAATTACCCTTCAATACAACAACTGAAACAGTTCTTAATAAAAAATGTAGTTTATCATTTTGTTTTTCAGCACTTGAAGAAAATATTGGCAAAACATAGAATACTTGAAAACTCAATTTCTTAAAATCGTCATTTCATGGAAACACTGCACGTTCAAGCTGAATGAAGCTTCAGGAAGTATGTACTTGTATGTAAGCTTTCGCCGAGTACCTGTTTTGGATGTGTCTGTCTCTTTTGCGACGAACATTTAACCAAGAAATAGCGTGGCGTTCAGCATCTCCGAAGAAACCATCCCGATGTCGGGATCTGATATCAGTCACTTCTTATCCACGGCTGGGGGGAAGAGTCTTGTTTTAGGGCTGCGAGGATCCCTTGGGGAACACTATGAGCCCTGGTGATGTCCTATGATGCTATTACAGGCGTGGTAGTTGACCTGTCTCCTCAGGAAGGCACAGGTGAGGCAGATAACGGCGGATGCATGCATTCCTGCAGCCCGCTCTTTTTCAAGACAACAAGTAAACAAGACCCATGTATTGTCTTCGATAGAGGACTGTTCGTTGAGGTGCCAATTACTTAAATTACTTCTTGGTTAAATGTTCGTCGTAAGAGAGACATATACACCCAAAACAGGTACTCAGTGAAAGCTTACATACAAGTACATACTTCCTGAAGCTTCATTCAGCTTGAACGTGCAGTGTTTCCATGAAATGACGATTTTAAGAAATTGAGTTTTCAAGTATTCTATGTTTTGCCAATATTTTCTTCAAGTGCTGAAAAACAAAATGATAAACTACATTTTTTATTAAGAACTGTTTCAGTTGTTGTATTGAAGGGTAATTCTGATAGGTCCCGAAAAAGTACAGGGAGTTTACGGTAAATGATAGATCATTCACGCTCAAAGGGCAGTGGATGTGAGATGCGCGAGAAACATCTGGCGGCTTAGCTTTGAAAACTCCCCATTACACATTACTATCTATTGTACATCTATTTTGTACTATTTGATCTATTTTGTACTATTACTTTTATGTATGTACTATTACTTTTATGTATGTTATGTATATTTATGTACTGTACTATTTTGTACTTTTGATCTATTGTGTACGTTTTGTTGACCTATTGACTGATGGCTGACGGAAGACTTATTTATATTTCTTTCTATTGATTTATTTATTTATTTATAGCGATCAAGTCATTTTCCTATGTATCAATAGGTGACAAGATGTATTTACAATTTTTTTCATTTTCTTGATTTTTTTTCTTGACAGCGGCGATTCGTCATTTTCGATTTATTAAGGTGTGGCAAGGTACTTTTTTTTTTTTTATCAATCAAGGGACTGGTCAAGGGCAAACGAAATTGATAGGAGGGAATACCATGATATGTTTTGGGGTTATTATTAAGTTATTTTATTGATCTTATAGTTACATCTTAAGATATGGTGATGAAATGTCCTGTATATATATTTCATCTGTTTCCTTTTCTTTCAGGCTTACGGGTGGTATCATGATGTCTGCATTGAACACATTCCTTTCCCTCTAGATAACTCAAGTAAGTGTGTGTGTGTGTGTGTGTGTGGGTGTGGGTGTGGGTGTGTGGTGTGTGTGTGTGTGTGTGTGGTGTGTGTGTGGTGTGTGTGTGGGTGTGTGGTGTGGGTGTGTGTGTGTGGTGGGTGTGTGTGTGTGTGGGTGTGTGTGTGTGTGTGTGGTGTGGGTGTGTGTGTGTGGTGGGTGTGTGGTGTGGGTGTGTGTGTGGTGTGGGTGTGTGTGTGTCTGTGTGTGTGTTTACCTAGTTGTGATATACAGGAAATGAGTTAATAGTCTGTGTATAATACTATAAACAAAAGGTATTTATACAACCACACTTGTCTTGCACAGAGTTAGCAAAGCAGGAAAGAGAGAGAGAGAGAGAGAGAGAGAGAGAGAGAGAGAGAGAGAGAGAGAGAGAGAGAGAGAGAGAGAGAGAGAATGAAATAAATAAATAAATAGAAATAGGGAATGAAAGAAAGAGAAAGAATGAATGAAAGAAAGAATTAATAAAAAAGACAGAAAGAAAGAAAGAAAGAAAGAGAGAGAGAGAGAGAAAGAAAGAAAGAAAAAGAGAGAGAAAGAAAGAAAGAAGGAAAGAGAAAAAAGAATGAAAAAGAGAGAGAGGGAGAGAAAGAAAATGAGAGAAAACAAGAATGAAAGAGAGAGGGAGAGAGAAAAAGACAAAAAAAAGTGAATAAAAAAGATAAAGAAAGAAAGATAAAGAAAGAAAGAGAGAGAGAATCTATAGACAAAAGGTATTTATAATCATACTTAATGTCCACAGAGTTTGCCAAGCCTCCAAGAAAGAGAGAGAGAGAAAGAAAGAAAGAAAGAACAAAAAATAATGAATGAGGGAGAGGAAGAGAGAAAGAAAGAGAGAGAGAGAGAGAGAGAGAGAGAAAAAAAAATAAAGAAAAGAGTGAAAGAATGAAAGAGAGAGGGAGAGAAAGAAAGTGAGAGAAAACACAAGAATGAAAGAAAGAAAGAGAGAGAGGGAGAGAAAATAAACGAATGAAAGAGAATTTAACGTACTGTAAGCTAGTCTATCTACAGTATAATTCGTATAAACAAAAGTACGCTAAAACCCTTATACCTCGGCACGGTAGGGGCTCTGGCCTTGCCGAGTTATGCAATATGCCGGGTTATGCAATATGTCGAGTTATGCAATATGCCGGGTTATGCAATATGCCGGGTTATGCAATATGCCGGGTTATGCAATATGCCGAGTTATGCAATATGCCGAGTTATGCAATATGCCGGGTTATGCAATATGCCGGGTTATGCAATATGCCGGGTTATGCAATATGCCGAGTTATGCAATATGCCGGGTTATGCAATATGCCGAGTTATGCAATATGCCGGGTTATGCAATATGCCGGGTTATGCAATATGCCGAGTTATGCAATATGCCGGGTTATGCAATATGCCGGGTTATGCAATATGCCGGGTTATGCAATATGCCGGGTTATGCACTATGCAGAGTTATGCAATATGCAGAGTTATGCAATATGCAGAGTTATGCAATATGCAGAGTTATGCAATATGCAGAGTTATGCAATATGCCGGGTTATGCACTATGCAGAGTTATGCAATATGCAGAGTTATGCAATATGCAGAGTTATGCAATATGCAGAGTTATGCAATATGCCTTGTTATGCAATATGCCGGGTTATGCACTATGCAGAGTTATGCAATATGCAGAGTTATGCAATATGCAGAGTTATGCAATATGCAGAGTTATGCAATATGCAGAGTTATGCAATATGCAGAGTTATGCAATATGCAGAGTTATGCAATATGCAGAGTTATGCAATATGCAGAGTTATGCACTATGCAGAGTTATGCAATATGCAGAGTTATGCAATATGCAGAGTTATGCAATATGCAGAGTTATGCACTATGCAGAGTTATGCAATATGCCTTGTTATGCAATATGCCGAGTTATGCAATATGCAGAGTTATGCACTATGCAGAGTTATGCAATATGCAGAGTTATGCACTATGCAGAGTTATGCAATATGCAGAGTTATGCAATATGCAGAGTTATGCAATATGCAGAGTTATGCACTATGCAGAGTTATGCAATATGCCTTGTTATGCAATATGCCGAGTTATGCAATATGCCGAGTTATGCAATATGCAGAGTTATGCACTATGCCGAGTTATGCAATATGCAGAGTTATGCAATATGCAGAGTTATGCAATATGCAGTTATGCACTATGCAGAGTTATGCAATATGCAGTTATGCAATATGCAGAGTTATGCAATATGCAGAGTTATGCAATATGCAGAGTTATGCAATATGCAGAGTTATGCACTATGCAGAGTTATGCACTATGCAGAGTTATGCACTATGCCGAGTTATGCAATATGCAGAGTTATGCACTATGCCGAGTTATGCACTATGCCGAGTTATGCAATATGCAGAGTTATGCAATATGCAGAGTTATGCAATATGCAGAGCTATGCACTATGCAGAGTTATGCACTATGCAGAGTTATGCACTATGCAGAGTTATGCAATATGCAGAGTTATGCAATATGCAGAGTTATGCAATATGCAGAGTTATGCACTATGCAGAGTTATGCACTATGCCGAGTTATGCACTATGCAGAGTTATGCAATATGCAGAGTTATGCAATATGCCGAGTTATGCACTATGCCGAGTTATGCAATATGCAGTTATGCAATATGCAGAGTTATGCAATATGCAGAGTTATGCAATATGCAGAGTTATGCACTATGCAGAGTTATGCACTATGCAGAGTTATGCAATATGCAGAGTTATGCAATATGCAGAGTTATGCACTATGCAGAGTTATGCAATATGCAGAGTTATGCAATATGCAGAGTTATGCAATATGCAGAGTTATGCAATATGCCTTGTTATGCAATATGCCGGGTTATGCACTATGCAGAGTTATGCAATATGCAGAGTTATGCAATATGCAGAGTTATGCAATATGCAGAGTTATGCAATATGCAGAGTTATGCAATATGCAGAGTTATGCAATATGCAGAGTTATGCAATATGCAGAGTTATGCAATATGCAGAGTTATGCACTATGCAGAGTTATGCAATATGCAGAGTTATGCAATATGCAGAGTTATGCAATATGCAGAGTTATGCACTATGCAGAGTTATGCAATATGCCTTGTTATGCAATATGCCGAGTTATGCAATATGCAGAGTTATGCACTATGCAGAGTTATGCAATATGCAGAGTTATGCACTATGCAGAGTTATGCAATATGCAGAGTTATGCAATATGCAGAGTTATGCAATATGCAGAGTTATGCACTATGCAGAGTTATGCAATATGCCTTGTTATGCAATATGCCGAGTTATGCAATATGCCGAGTTATGCAATATGCAGAGTTATGCACTATGCCGAGTTATGCAATATGCAGAGTTATGCAATATGCAGAGTTATGCAATATGCAGTTATGCACTATGCAGAGTTATGCAATATGCAGTTATGCAATATGCAGAGTTATGCAATATGCAGAGTTATGCAATATGCAGAGTTATGCAATATGCAGAGTTATGCACTATGCAGAGTTATGCACTATGCAGAGTTATGCACTATGCCGAGTTATGCAATATGCAGAGTTATGCACTATGCCGAGTTATGCACTATGCCGAGTTATGCAATATGCAGAGTTATGCAATATGCAGAGTTATGCAATATGCAGAGTTATGCACTATGCAGAGTTATGCACTATGCAGAGTTATGCACTATGCAGAGTTATGCAATATGCAGAGTTATGCAATATGCAGAGTTATGCAATATGCAGAGTTATGCACTATGCAGAGTTATGCACTATGCCGAGTTATGCACTATGCAGAGTTATGCAATATGCAGAGTTATGCATATGCCGAGTTATGCACTATGCCGAGTTATGCAATATGCAGTTATGCAATATGCAGAGTTATGCAATATGCAGAGTTATGCAATATGCAGAGTTATGCACTATGCAGAGTTATGCACTATGCAGAGTTATGCAATATGCAGAGTTATGCAATATGCAGAGTTATGCAATATGCAGAGTTATGCACTATGCAGAGTTATGCAGTTATGCAATATGCAGAGTTATGCAATATGCAGTTATGCAATATGCAGAGTTATGCACTATGCAGAGTTATGCAATATGCAGAGTTATGCAATATGCAGAGTTATGCAATATGCAGTTATGCAATATGCAGTTATGCAATATGCAGTTATGCAATATGCAGTTATGCAATATGCAGAGTTATGCAATATGCAGTTATGCAATATGCAGAGTTATGCAATATGCAGAGTTATGCAATATGCAGAGTTATGCAATATGCAGTTATGCAATATGCAGAGTTATGCAATATGCAGTTATGCAATATGCAGAGTTATGCAATATGCAGAGTTATGCAATATGCAGTTATGCACTATGCAGAGTTATGCAATATGCAGAGTTATGCAATATGCAGTTATGCAATATGCAGAGTTATGCAATATGCAGAGTTATGCAATATGCAGTTATGCAATATGCAGAGTTATGCAATATGCAGTTATGCAATATGCAGTTATGCAATATGCAGAGTTATGCAATATGCCGGGTTATGCAATATGCAGAGTTATGCACTATGCAGAGTTATGCAATATGCCGAGTTATGCAATATGCAGAGTTATGCAATATGCTGAGTTATGCAATATGCCGAGTTATGCAATATGCAGAGTTATGCAATATGCAGAGTTATGCAAATGCCCTCCTGATATGGGGAAAAAAAAAAAAAAAAAAAAAAAAAAATCTTGCCGACTGTCTTTGCCTTGCTGAGTGATATCAAATTCCGAGTTATACATTGCCGAGTTATAAGGTTTTTAGTGTACTTATCTTACAACTTATTATCCACAGAGTTAGCCAAGCATCCAGCCATCCAGTCCTTAGCCAAGAACCTGGACTTAGAACACACATTCGGCTACATCAAGCTCGTGGCGTTCCCCCTGGTCGACACCCCTGGGCTAACCTCCCTCTCTGCGGCCGAAATAACCACAGGGATGCCACAGGGGGCCGCCACCACTGCCCCTGTCCCTGTTAAACCCCTCCTGGCACCCCCTAACCCTGTGGTAGTGCCTGGGGTTGAGGTTGAAAGGGTTGATGTGTGTATTCCGCAAGTGGTTAGTTTTGAGGATGTTTCGGCCCTTTCGCTGGAGGACCCTAAACCAGCTGTCGCTCAGGAGGCTTACAGGTGAGAGGGGGATGTGTTTTGACCTGTTTGTTATTGTTTTATGGGTGTTTTTTTGCCTTTTTGTTTTTTGGGGAGGGTTGTTTTTTTTTTTTTTTTTTTGGGTGGGGTGAATTTTTTTTTTTGGGTAGGGGGGAAAGTATATATTTTTTTTTTTTTGGATTTGTATTAATGATGTTTGTTTTGTTATTTTTAGTGATATCTTTTTATGTGAATGTTTTTTTTTTCTCTCTCTCTCTCTCTCTCTCTCTCTCTCTCTCTCTCTCTCTCTCTCTCTCTCTCTCTCTCTCTCTCTCTCTCTCTCTCTCTCTCTCTCTCTCTCTCTCTCTCTCTCTCACTGTGAATATATTTAATACATCCAACACAGAATAAAAAGAGCATTAATATTTTCTAAAAGCGCTAAAGTATAACCATGTAAGTGTATCCATTTTTCCGACAACAACAAAAATAATAATAATAATAATAATAATAATAATAATAATAATATAATAATAATAATAATAGTATAATAATAATAATAATAATAATAATAATAATAATAGTAATAATAATAATAATAATAATAATAACGCCTCTCCCTGTGTGTGTTCGTGCGTGTGTAGCAGCGAGCGGGGTGCCCTGACGCTGCCCCTGGGAACCTGCCGCGCCCCTGAGCAGTGGCACCTCCTGGAGTGCCACTATGGTCTGCCACTCTTCGATGCCACTCTGAACCAACAAGTGTCCGGGAAGATTACCACCCATCACCTGTTTAGTCCTGAGAGGTGAGGGCTGTAGTAGTAGTAGTAGTAGTAGTGGTAGTAGTAGTAGTAGTAGTAGTAGTAGTAGTAGTAGTAGTGGTAGTAGTAGTAGTAGTAGTAGTGGTGGTAGTAGTAGTAGTAGTGGTGGTAGTAGTAGTAGTAGTAGTAGTAGTAGTAGTAGTAGTAGTAGTAGTAGTGTGCTTGGGGTGGAACAGGGGTGTGTTTGGGTGTTGGGGTGGGACAGGGGTGTGTTTGGGTGTTGGGAGGGTGGGAAGAAGGGTATGTTGGGGGGTTGGAGGAGGGAAGAAGGGTGTGTTAGGGTGTGGGGATGTGTAAGGAGATGAGAAAAGGGATGTGTAGGGGTGTGAAGAGGTGGGAAAAGAGTGTGTGTTAGGGTGTAGGACTGTAGGGTGGTGGGAAGAAGGGTGTGGGGAGAAAAGGGGTAAGGAGATAAGAAAAGGGTGTGTTGGGGTGAGAGGAGATGGGAATAGGGTGTGTTAGGTGTGTTGGGGTGTGGGGATGTGTGTGTTAGGGTGTGTAGAGGTGTAGTGGTTAATTAGCGTGTTTGTTAGGTGTGTGTGTGTGTGTGTGTGTGTGTTGGGGGTTATTTTATATGAGATCAGGTTTGTTTATGTAAGTTTTGAGGTAATAATGAGTAGTTTTGATATGTACTGATATTTTTTTTTCTCTCTCTCTCTCTCTCTCTCTCTCTCTCTCTCTCTCTCTCTCTCTCTCTCTCTCTCTCTCTCTCTCTCTCTCTCTCTCTCTCTCTCTCTCTCTCTCTCTCTCAGTGTCGAGCAATTCAGCATTTCTAACAAGCTTCTAGTAAGTCGTCTCCGAGAATTCATCAGCAATAACAAGGTAAGTCTGAACCTATCCTTCAAAACACATCATTTAGCTTGACCTCTTGTAGCTTCCTTATTTTCTTATGTTCTTATGTTCTACAAAAACGCATCATTTACCTCCCTTCAAACCCATCTTAGCTCTATCACAGCCTTTCACAACACTATCTAAGCTCATTTCTAAGGACTTTTATTTAACAAGGCAAAAACTCCATTCTGTCTTAAGGTTTCTTAAAGTGATGCCTATGTTTACCTGTTAATAGGGTTGACTATGATAAAATACAACTGAAATTTACAAGAACCGTAGTATTCCCTTCTGTTGTATTAGCATTGGGTATCTACGAAGTACTTATGATCGCTGCGTTTATACTTCCTTTTGCAACAACACTATTTGATGTAATTTCCAGCTGAACCTAATACTCACAGAACCTATATGTCACCCTATCCCTTGCAAAACCTGTCACCCTATCCCTTGCAAAACCTGTCACCCTAACCCTTGCAAAACCTGTCACCCTATCCCTTGCAAAACCTGTCACCCTATCCCTTGCAAAACCTGTCACCCTATCCCTTGCAAAACCTGTCACCCTAACCCTTGCAAAACCTGTCACCCTATCCCTTGCAAAACCTGTCACCCTATCCCTTGCAAAACCTGTCACCCTATCCCTTGCAAAACCTGTCACCCTAACCCTTGCAAAACCTGTCACCCTATCCCTTGCAAAACCTGTCACCCTATCCCTTGCAAAACCTGTCACCCTATCCCTTGCAAAACCTGTCACCCTAACCCTTGCAAAACCTGTCACCCTATCCCTTGCAAAACCTGTCACCCTATCCCTTGCAAAACCTGTCACCCTAACCCTTGCAAAACCTGTCACCCTATCCCTTGCAAAACCTGTCACCCTATCCCTTGCAAAACCTGTCACCCTATCCCTTGCAAAACCTGTCACCCTATCCCTTGCAAAACCTGTCACCCTAACCCTTGCAAAACCTGTCACCCTATCCCTTGCAAAACCTGTCACCCTATCCCTTGCAAAACCTAAATGTCACCCTATCCCTTGCAAAACCTGTCACCCTATCCCTTGCAAAACCTAAATGTCACCCTATCCCTTGCAAAACCTGTCACCCTATCCCTTGCAAAACCTGTCACCCTATCCCTTGCAAAACCTGTCACCCTATCCCTTGCAAAACCTGTCACTCTATCCCTTGCAAAACCTGTCACCCTATCCCTTGCAAAACCTGTCACCCTATCCCTTGCAAAACCTGTCACCCTAACTCATGCAAAACCTGTCACTCTAACCCATGCAAAACCTAGATGCCATCCTATCCCTTGTCCCTTGTTTTCGGTAGTATTCCAGATGAACACCGAATTCACTTTGGTGGACGAAACAATTTTTTTCTGGTGAGTTTTGATGTTTTGAATTGAATCTGCTAACCGTTTCTGTCGCAATTTTTTTATATTTTTATTATTATTATTATTTGTTTTTAGTTAGGTAAAGGTTAGGTTAGGTATAGGTTATGTTAGGTATAGGTTAGTTAGGTTAGGTTAGGTTAGGTATAGGTTAGGTTAGGTATAGGTTAGGTTTTGTTAGGTATAGGATAGGTTTTGTTAGGTATAGGTTAGGTTTTGTTAGGTATAGGTTAGGCTAGGTTCAATTTTTTTTTTTTCTTATTTTTGTTGCACATCACACAAAAAAAAAAAAAAAATTGCGACAGAAACGGTCAGCAGATTCATTCAAAACGCATCAAAACTCACCAGAGAAAAATAGTTTCGTCCACCAAAGGAAGTTCGGTGTTCATCTGTAAATTTACCGTAGTTTTTCTATCCCTACCAGGCGCAAGGTGTGAACCCAGATGTGAGGAGATCTTTGGGCATCCGTGAAGGCGTCTCCAACCTCCCCCTCCCCACACGCCCCTGCTCTTCTCCGAGGGGGCCCTGGTGCCATGGGAGGGGTCCTGATGTCTGCACCCCCACCCCCCACACACCCCAGACCCCCCCCCCCCCCACATCCCTTCTGAGGACCTGAAGGGGCGCTGAAGGGGAGTACAGTTGAGTTTAAAGTTCCCGTCCGTAAAAGGAAAACAGAGAGAGAGAAGTAGTTTATTTGATGGTTGGTAAAAAGTTGGTTCTAGTGATGAGGTAATCAAATTTATTCCTGTGTGTGTGTGTGTGTTTGTTTGGCCAGCCTGCCTTTCCGTGTGTGTTGTGTGTATATAGGAGTGTGTGTGTGTGTGTGTGTATGTATGTGCATGTATGTGTGTGTGTGTGTGATTGTTGTGGTGAGTGAATTTATTTTTTGGGAGGAGAAATATCAGAATGTATGGATAAATGCAGAAAAATATAAGTCACACACACACACACACACACACACACACACACACACACACACACACACACACACACACACCTAACTCAAAATCTTCCTTTCCTCCCTTTGAACCTTACAAAAAAACAAAAAAGTGTAAATATTTTGTACATTTCTTGCTCAAAAAAAAAAAAAAATCTGAGAAACCCCCAGGCAGAAATGAGGGAAGGAAAATTTGAGTATTAATATAATTCGCCGCAATGCCTCCCTTAGTGCCGCCCAAGGACCCAAAACGTACTAGAAAACCAGTACGTACACCTTACTGTTTACTAGGTAGTCTCTTTATTATTATTATTATTATTATTATTATTATTATTATTATTATTATTATTATTATTATTATTATTATTATTATTATTATTATTATTATTATTATTATTATTATTATTATTATTATTATTATTATTATTATTATTATTTTTTTTTTTTTTTTTTTTTTTTTTTTTTTTTAACATCCCAAAGGACTGGTCAAGGGCATAAAAATAAGAGGTACCACAAAGTCCGCGTAGTTGGCAGTCCCTATAAAGAAGACAGTAAGAGAATATAAAAAGTGGGGTGGGCCAATTTAGTTCGGGAGGTGTCTTGTCACTCCTCTCTTGAAGAAATTTAAGTCATAGGAAAGTGGAAAAATAGAAACAGGAAGAGAGATCCATAGCTTACCAGTGAAAGGGATGAAAGAGTAAAGATACTGATTAACTCTTGCATTAGGAAGATGGACAGGCTACACCTCCCGGACCATTGGGGTTCCCGGACCAGACTAACCCCCTAATGGTCTGGAAAATGGGGGGTCGAGTGTATTTTCATGTTATTGCTGATTTAACCAAAAAATATTAACATATATTAACCCCTTGAGGCCCAGATCTTTCCTTTGCTATAAATAATCGTCTTGTTAGCTATAAAATTACGAAAAGTCACTGAATATACCAAATTTGTTAGTGGGTAAGGATACTAAACAGGTCATAGCCATAAAACATTGCTTATAGTCACTACAAATCATCTAATGGCACCCAAATTACAATGGAAATTACGTTCTGGGTCTCAAGGGGTTAATGGTGTGAGAGTTAGTGAGTCCATGGTAAGCATTTGATAGGTTTAGTTTAGTGTAAGGTTATAGTTATTTCTTGGCTTTCATTTGATAGCGCATTGTATGGGTATTTACGTATGTACGCATTATTTATTCCGAAGTCATTCCGCTGAGCTCGTCGTGCAAATGTCTTCCTTCTTTGCTTTTTTTTTTTTTTTTTCTTTCCTCTTTCTTATTTTCTTCCTGTTTCCTCTTTTTCCTTTTCTTCCTCTTTTTCCTTCTTTTCTTCCTCTCTTCTTTTCTTCCTCTCTTCTTTTCTTCCTCTCTTCTTCTTTTCTTCCTCTCTTCTTTTCTTCCTTTATTCCCTCTTCTTCCCCCTTCTGCTCTCTTCTTTTCTTCCTTCTTTTCTTTCTTTTCTTCCTCTCTTCTTCTTCTTTTTCCTCTTCTTCCCCTTCTCTTTTTTCTTCTTTTTCTTTCTTCTTCCCTCTTTTCTTTTTCTCTTCTCTCTTTTTCCTCTTCTTCTCTTTCTTTCTCCTCTTTCTTCCTCTTCTCTTCTTCTTCTTTCTTCTCTTTTTTCCTCTTCTTCCTTCTCTTCCTTCTCTTCTTTCTCTTCCTCTTTTCTTCCTCTCTTCCTTCTTTCTTCCTCTCTTCCCTTCTTCTTCTTCCTCTCTTCTTCTCTTCCTCTTGTTTTCTTCCCTCCCTTCTTCCTTGTTTTCTTCCTCTCCTTCCTTCTTCCTTCCTTCTTTTCTTCCTCCTCCAGTGTATTCACGTCCGGCTATAAACTTATTACCACATGCATTTAGATACACACACACACACACACACACACACACACACACACACACACACACACAGTCACATACACACTCAATACGTACATGACACATAAAAACACATAGATACGTACACACACAAAACCAGGCAATCATAGGTACACATAGGAGAGGTTACGTACACACACACACACACACACACACACACACACACACACACACACACACACACACACACCATGCTTAGGCATTACTGTACAATTTGACTTATTCACTACTAATCAACTAATCTATCCAAACCAAAAAACAGGTACGGTAAACCCTCCCTAATTCGAACCCTTATCATTAGAACTTCGGATAATTCGACCTGTTTCTTGAGTGCTTCCATCATCACCATCATCAGCGGGGTATTGATGACTGGTTGATTGATGCTTGAGTAAGGGAAGGAGGAGGGTGGTGTGTGTGTGTGTGTGTGTACCGTGTGTGTGTGTGTGTGTGTACCGTGTGTGTGTGTGTGTACCGTGTGTGCGTGTGTGTGTGTACCGTGTGTGTGTGTACCGTGTGCGTGTGTGTGTGTACCGTGTGTGTACCGTGTGCGTGTGTGTGTGTACCGTGTGTGTGTGTGTGTGTGTACCGTGTGTATATTTACCTCTCATCCTCTCTGTGCCAAAGGGTTTTATATTTATTGTACGTTGTTAACAGGGTGTGTGTGTGTGTGTGTTGTGTGTGTGTGTGTGTGTGTGTGTGTGTGTGTGTGTGTGTGTGTCAACATGTTTACTCTCCATCTATCATTCCTGCTAATTTATCTTCTCTTTTTCCCTTTTTTTGCCATTATATTATTAAATTATAACTTTATTGAATGCTTTATGTTGAGAAGAATCTTAATGAACTATAAATTCCCTTCTATTTCTTTGCTCTTAGCTATTCACTGCATTAAATCAATAAACTCTTTGTATTATCGATATTGAAACTACAGTATTTTGTTTATTAGGGTCAAAATGCAGTAAGGAAGCCACGCCCCCTGCCTCCCCTTCTATTCTACAGGGCAGCTGATTGGTGCATTCCTTGTATCATCACTACCAATCACAATATCTTCACTACTTAACAGCGGCGTGACCACTGGACAGCAATCTTCACTACAGAGGGTGACAAAATCAAAAATCCCTCTGTAGTGAAGATTGCTGTCCAGTGGTCACGCCGCTGTTAAGTAGTGAAGATATTGTGATGGGTGGTGATGATACGAGGAATGCACCAATCAGCTGCCCCGTAGAATAGAAGGCGAGGCAGGGGGCGTGGCTTCCTTACTGCATTTTGACCATAATACAAAAAATAAACTCATCTTCGTTGACAATATCGTTTTTTTTATTATTTTTTAGTCATTACAATATCAAATTATCTTTATTATTTATGAGTTATCTTGAAAGTCTTATTTTGACTATTATTTTCTTTATTAGCAGCCTTTACAGCATCAAATATATCTTATTTGTATTCTATATATTTAAAACTATTTAATCTTAGCTATATTACGCTTCCTAGCAACCTAAGATATCCGTAGCGTTAGATATATCCAATTATTTATGCAATATTTAAGTCGTCATTATAATTTCCGTGACGTAATTTCCAATCGCGACGGAACGGATTAACCCCTCGAGGCCCAGAACGTAATTGCTATTGTAATTTGGGTGCCATTAGACAATTTTTAGTGACTATAAGCAATATTTTATAGCTATGACCTGTTTAGTATCCTTGTCCACTAAATAATTTGGTATATTCAGTGACTTTTCGTAATTTTATGGCTCGACAACAGACAATTTTTTATAGCAAAGGAAAGATCTGGGCGTGAAGGGGTTAATGTGTCGAGGAGAAATGGTGCTTGTGTAGACTATATGTAAAGCTGGTTATGCCTTACACTCCCTTGCCCACCACCACCTACACACACACACACACACACACACACACACACACACACACACACACACACACACACATACACACACACACACAATTGATAAGAGAAGATCTGTTTGTGTGGGACGACAGAAGTGCAAGAGGTCATGAGAAGAAATTGAAAAGGACAACATGCAAGAGGGACATAAAAAAATACAGCTTCCCGTATAGAAGCCTAGAAGCCTGGAACAACCTTGATGCAAAAGTGATTAATGCAAGAAGTATTCAGGACTTCAAAGGCAAACTGGATAATAGTAGATTTGGAGACGGGACAGTACGAGCATGTCTCTATTCCTGTATGTTACAACTAGGTAAATACACACACACACACACACACACACACACACACACACCACACATCCACACACACACAATCTATAGTATCATGTACTATACTATCATGTACTGGGGAACTCCGTAGTGTAGTGGTTAGCACGCTCGGCTCACAACTGAGAAGTCCCGGGTTCGAACCCCGGGAGGAGCGAAAACAGACGGGCGGTCTTCTTAAAACCCGAGCCCCTGTCCACCCAGCAGTGAATGGGTACCGGGTGTTAGCCGGGGGTTTGTGACCCGCCTCCCGGTGTGGTGGATTCGGCCAACACTAAAGATGAATGAGAAAAATAAATGTTGATATGGAGACGGGGCCATACGAGCGCTGCTCTGGCCCTGTAAAATACAACGAGATAAATACACACACACACACACACACACACATACACACACACACACACACACACACACACACAATCTATAGTATCATGTATTATATTTTGCACTTTAAAAGAATCTACCTATAGTCACATTAATTAAGTTATGCAATGTATGATGTATTTTTGGGTATATTATTATTATTATTATTATTATTATTATTATTATTATTGTTATTATTTGTGAAGTGTCTAGGGTTAGGTCAAGAGTTGATTGTTTGTATAGAGTTTAGGTAGAGGGGCGATTTCAAGGGGCCTTAGTGGTGACTTAGGTGTTAGTGAAGAGGTGGTCTCAGATATATAGAGATAGAAGATAGAAATAGGAAGAAGATAAAAGAAGGAAGAAATAGATGAAAGAAGGAAGAAATAGATAGATAGAAATTAGAATAACACATATATAAATTTAAAGAAAGCAAAGAAAGAAATAGATAAGATAGAAATTAGAACGGAAGAAAGAAATTAGAACGACAAAGATATAAAAAGAAAGAATGCTTGGTTGTTGATAGTGTCTGAGGGAAATAATGAAAAAATTGAGTTTAATTACAATGAAGTGAGTTGAAAGGGTTGTTAGCTCTAATTGGTCTAGGGATAAGCTACTGTGTGTGTGTGTGTGTGTGTGTTCCTCCTTCTTTTCTTTTTCTTATTTTTCATTCTATTGATTTAAGTTTATTTTCTTCTCCTCTTCTTCTTCTTCTTCTAATTCCTTATTCTATTAGTCCAAGTCTTTATTTTTTTCTCTTTCTCTTCTCTTTCTCTTCTTCTCTATCTTTCTCTCTTCTCTTCTCTTTCTCTTCTTCTCTCTTTCTCTTCTTCTCTTTCTCTTCTCTCTTTCTCTTCTCTTTCTCTTCTCTCTATCTTTCTCTTTTTCCCTTCCTTTCATTTCCTTTTTTAGCTTTTTCCTCATATTTTTTATTCATTTAATTAATTTTCTATTTTTTTCCATTGCCAATTTTCTTCAATTCTTTAATCTCTTCGTTATTTCAGTTTCTTAACGTTTTTCTTTTCTGTCGTGTGTGTGTGTGTGTGTGTGTGTGTGTGTGTGTGTGTGTGTGTGTTAAGGGCATGGCCAGGGGGGGGGGGGTATAGAAAAGCAGGGTGTTCACGTAAGCCTTTAAGCTTAAAAACATTGGAACAAGTAACAAAAACATTGACCAAGACCAAAGTAAACAAAACATTAATTAATTTTTAGGCCTTGTGTTCATATTATTGCTTTATCAGTTATTCTTCACCACCTTCCTTCCTTCCCTCGAGTCACTTCCTTCTCTCGAGTCACTAAGTCGTCTGTTCTCTTGCGACTTAACATTCCATTAAAATATATGATTAATTGGTGGGCTCTTTCATTGATCATCTTTGTGTTGTCTCGTGAAGCAGGATTTATTGCTCGGTGTGCAGTGGTGACCAGAGTGCTTGTGGGGAGGTTATTCCAGGGAGAAGCGAGCATTACTTCCGTAGGTTTATTGAGAGAACAGAGATGGTCGGGACACCTAGCGAGGAGCTGGTGTGGTCTGTCCGCCCGCACGGTAGCAACTGGTTACACGAGGGCCTGAAGAGGCAATGCGCTGTTTCCGCGTTGTGGCGCAGTGTTGCTATGTAACAGTATGTGTACGGTTTATTAAGAGGCGTGCCAATATGTATGTGTGACTGTCTTGTATGTAATCACACAGCCACAGGATTGAACTCTTTAACCCCTTGAGGCCCAGAACGTAATTTCCATTGTAATTTGGGTGCCATTAGCCGATTTTAGTTAATATAAGCAATGTTTTATTGATATGACCCGTTTAGTATCCTTGTCCACTAACTCATTTGGTATATTCTTATTTTTCGTAATTTTATGGCTCGAAAACAGATAACTTTTTAGAGCAAAGGAAAGATCTGGGCGTCAAGGGGTTAAGAATATAAGAAAATAAAGAAGCTACAAGAGGCTGGGAGACCTACACGTGGTAGTTCCTGTTACTTAACACTACCGCGCCACTGTTCCCAGGCGCGCTGTCATCGTGGGGGGCTTCGGGCCTCCCATGTGCCATAAAAAGAAGAAACATATTAAGCCGTCTCATAATAAGTTACAAAAAATGACACTCTGGGAATGTGTAAAATACTCACTTTATTGAACACGAAAGTAAGAAATGAGTACGAAAATAATAATAATCGTAATAAATCACAGGAATGGTTGGAAGTCACATGTTTGGTTACTCTAAAGACGTCACATGTTTGGTTACTCTAAAGACGTCACATGTTTGGTTACTCTAAAGACGTCACATGTTTGGTTACTCTAAAGACGTCACATGTTTGGTTATTCTAAACACGCCACAATAACATGTACACTATTATGCTGTTAAAAATAAAAAAAATGCTCAAAGTCATGATTTTATAAACTCATTTCCACCTGTTCTTTCCCTAAGCCATTAATTAGAATTAGAGTCCATGCTTCCTGAAATCACTGTCCATGAAATTAATATTGAACACTTGTTTATTGATTTCTAAGAGGGAGAACTATAGTCTATTTTTGTTATTATGGTCAAAATGCAGTAAGGAAGCCACGCCCCCTGCCTCCCCTTCTATTCTACGGGGCAGCTGATTGGTGCATTCCTCGTATCATCACTACCCATCACAATATCTTCACTACTTAACAGCGCGTGACCACTGGACAGAGCAATCTTCACTACAGAGGGTGACAAAATCTAAAATCCCTTTGTAGTGAAGATTGCTGTCCAGTGGTCACGCGCTGTTAAGTAGTGAAGATATTGTGATTGGTAGTGATGATACGAGGAATGCACCAATCAGCTGCCCCGTAGAATAGAAGGGGAGGCAGGGGGCGTGGCTTCCTTACTGCATTTTGACCCTAATAACAAAAATAGACTATAGTTCTCCCTCTTAGAAATCAATAAACAAGTGTTCAATATTAATTTCATGGACAGTGATTTCAGGAAGCATCGACTCTAATTCTAATGGCTTATGGAAAGAACAGGTGGAAATGAGTTTATAAAATCATGACTTTGAGCAATAAAGGAGACAGTAAAGTAAGGGAGAAATAAGTAAAAGTAAAGGAGTAAAGTAAGGCGAGGAAGTAAAGAGTAAAGAGAGGAAGTAAAGGAGTAAAGAGAGAAAAAGAGGAAGTAAAGGAGTAAAGAGAGAAAAAGATGAAGTAAAGAGAAAAAGGGAGTAAAGAGAGGAAGTAAAGGAGTAAAGAGAGAAAGTAAGGAGTAAAGAGAGGAAGTAAAGGAGTAAAGAGAGAAAGTAAGGAGTAAAGGAGTGGTGAAGTGAGAGTAAAACAAGACATGAGTAAAATAAAGTAGATCAATAAAGTCAATCAAGGACAGGAGACAATAAGTTCATAATAATAGAAAATAATTAATATATGGAATACCAGCCTCCTTCCTCCTCCATATTATCCTACTGAACATTGAACAACATACAAGCTTAGTTATAAAATAGACACTAGTGATTTATATGAGTATTTGGTAGTATTCCAGATGAACACCGAATTCACTTTGGTGGACGAAACAACTTTTTTCTTGGGGAGTTTTGATGTGTTTTGAGTGAATCTGCTAACCGTTTCTGTCGCAAATCTTTTCTTTTTTCTTTTTTTAGGTAAAGGTTTGATATAGGTTAGGTTAGGTTAGGTTACGTATGATATGGGTCAGGTTTGATAAAGGTCAGGTTAGGTAAAGGTTAGTTTAGGCAAAAGTTAGGTTTGATAAAGGTTATGTTAGGTAAAGGTTAGGTTAGGTTTGATATAGGTTAGGTAAAGGTTAGGTTGGGTCATAGACCACTGTATACCTGGACTGTTCACGCGACAATGTTTTGAATTGCGGGGCTGCATAGGGGCCCGCGGGGCGCCCGACAAAGAGATATAGTGGTCTATGGACTATCATATAGACTGGTTTATCAGTATATATGGTATACTGTAATCTTCGTAAATGTTTGTTCTATAATATTATCAAATAAAAAACAATAAAACACGCTAAAGAAATGCCATTACGAGACTATGAAGGCAATAGATTAGGCAATAGGCGAGACTATATTTAGGCAACGCTAATTTATACATGGTGCTAATTCATTTATCAGAAAACTAAATATATAAGTAAATAAATAACATCAATCGGGAAAATTACCCGATTGATGATTTTATTATTTTATTTAACGCTAATTTATGCATGGTTCTAATTAATTTATCAGATAACGAAATACATCAATGGAAAGCTAATAAAATTGCGCTTCTATTGATACCCTTCATGATAAAAGTTGACTCGCAAAGTTTTAAATGGCGAAGAGTTAAGTGAATATTAAATTCATGCATATTTTTTCATAGTCTCGTAATGGCATTTCTTTAGCGTGTTTTACCGTTTTTTATTTGATAATATTATAGAACAAACATTTACGAAGATTACAGTATATTATATATACTGATAAACCAGTCTATATGATCCGTATATATATATATGAATCCGAGCGGCCCTCCGACTTCGGGCCCTTGCGCGACAGGCCGATATTCCGTGCGCAGTCCAGGTATATAGTGGTCTATGGTTGGGTATAAGTTCGGTTTGATATAGATTAGGTTAGGTTCAATTTTTGTTGGTCATTTTTTTGCAAAAAAAAAAAAAAAAACACACACATCAAAACTCACCAGAAAAAAAAATGTTTCGTCCACCCAAGGAAGTTCGGTGTTCATCTGGAAATGTACCGAGTATTTGTGTGTATTATGTAGCACTATGTGCACTTGTAGAACATTGATGAGTTAGAAGCCAGTCTGATGTTTCTGTGAGGCACTGAGTAAGGCACAAGAGGAGGAGGAGGAGGACTTAATACTTACTGGTAACAAAAAGACAAGACAAATAAGACAGTATACCTAGCCTAACATTTCACTTCTCATTTTTTATAATCATCACCACACTCACCATCATCACCACTTCACCTAGACTCACCACACACCATCATCACCACTTCACCTAGACTTACCACTTACACCACACACCATCATCACCACTAACACCACACTCAATATCATCACCACTTCACCTAGACTCACCACTTACACCACACACTCACCATCACCATAACACTTCACCAGCATCACCAATTACACCACACACTCACCATCACTTCTAACACTTTCACCTACACCTAACACCATCACCCATTAGCTCACTCCACGCCCCCTAACACTAACACCAACACCACTCCGTCAGTCGTCCATCTTGTAGCTGACACAGGTGTCCACTTTCTGTATGGAGGTGGAGAAGGACTTGAGACGCACCTCCTGGGAGTTAGCGATGAAGCAGGGCGGCGACTCCATCCACTTCTCCGAGGCCTGCGTGTCCTTGTGCGTGTACACCTGCAGGTCAAACGAACCTGCCGCCAAAAGGAGACGGTTACAATTTTAGGAAATATTTAGGACATTTTTAAGGGTTTTAGGACATTTATAAGGGTTTTAGGACATTTATAAGGGTTTTAGGACATTTTTAAGGGTTTTAGGACATTTTTAAGGGTTTTAGGACATTTATAAGGGTTTTAAAAAAAAATAGGACATTTTTGTGGACATTTTTAAGGACATTTTAAAATAAAGAAAAAGTTTCCCGGAAGAAATGTTACTTTTCTGGGGGTTTTCATAATACACCTTTTCACTCTCAAATTAGAACAACAGAACTTTAAAATAAAACAAATGAATTTCAAAATATAATAGATGAATTTTTTCTTTTAATTTGAAGTTCAGTTATTTTAATTTAAACTTCAGTTGTTTTAATATAAACTTCAGTTGTTTAATCTAAACTTCAGTTGTTTTAATTTAAACTTGTTGTTTTGATATAAACTTGTTGTTTTAATTTAAACTTCAGTTGTTTTAATTTAAACTTCAGTTGTTTTAATTTAAACTTCAGTTGTTTTAATTTAAACTTCAGTTGCTTTAATTTTAACTTCAGTTGTTTTAATTTTAACTTCAGTTGTTTTAATTTAAACTTCAGTTGTTTTGATATAAACTTGTTTTAATTTAAACTTCAGTTGTTTTAATTTAAACTTCAGTTGTTTTAATATAAACTTGTTGTTTTAATTTAAACTTCAGTTGTTTTAATTTTAACTTCAGTTGTTTTAATTTAAACTTCAGTTGTTTTAATTTTAACTTCAGTTGTTTTAATTTAAACTTCAGTTGTTTTAATTTTAACTTCAGTTGTTTTAATTTAAACTTCAGTTGTTTTAATTTAAACTTCAGTTGTTTTAATTTAAACTTCAGTTGTTTTAATTTAAACTTCAGTTGTTTTAATTTAAACTTCAGTTTTAATTTTAACTTAAGTTGTTTTAATTTAAACTTCAGTTGTTTTAATTTAAACTTCAGTTGTTTTAATTTAAACTTCAGTTGTTTTAATTTAAACTTCAGTTGTTTTAATTTAAACTTCAGTTGTTTTAATTTAAACTTCAGTTGTTTTAATTTAAAATTCAGTTGTTTTAATTTTAACCAGTTGTTTTAATTTAAACTTCAGTTGTTTTAATATAAACTTCAGTTGTTTTAATTTAAACTTCAGTTGTTTTAATTTAAACTTCAGTTGTTTTAATTTTAACTTCAGTTGTTTTAATTTTAACTTCATTGGTTTTAATTTTAACTTCAGTTGTTTTAATTTTAACTTCAGTTGTTTTAATTTTAACTTCAGTTGTTTTAATTTTAACTTAAGTTGTTTTAATTTTAACTTCATTGGTTTTAATTTAAACTTCAGTTTTAATTTTAACTTCAGTTTTAATTTTAACTTCAGTTGTTTTAATTTTAACTTCAGTTGTTTTAATTTTAACTTCAGTTGTTTTAATTTTAACTTCAGTTGTTTTAATTTTAACTTCATTGGTTTTAATTTAAACTTCAGTTGTTTTAATTTTAACTTCAGTTGTTTTAATTTTAACTTCATTGGTTTTAATTTAAACTTCAGTTGTTTTAATTTAAACTTCATTGGTTTTAATTTAAACTTCATTTGTTTTAATTTAAACTTCATTGGTTTTAATTTAAACTTCAGTTGTTTTAATTTAAACTTCATTGGTTTTAATTTAAACTTCAGTTGTTTTAATTTAAACTTCATTGGTTTTAATTTTAACTTCAGTTGTTTTAATTTTAACTTCATTGGTTTTAATTTTAACTTCATTGGTTTTAATTTTAACTTCATTGGTTTTAATTTTAACTTCAGTTGTTTTAATTTTAACTTCATTGGTTTTAATTTAAACTTCATTGGTTTTAATTTAAACTTCAGTTGTTTTAATTTTAACTTCATTGGTTTTAATTTAAACTTCAGTTGTTTTAATTTAAACTTCAGTTGTTTTAATTTAAACTTCAGTTGTTTTAATTTAAACTTCAGTTGTTTTAATTTAAACTTCATTGGTTTTAATTTAAACTTCATTGGTTTTAATTTAAACTTCAGTTGTTTTAATTTAAACTTCATTGGTTTTAATTTAAACTTCATTGGTTTTAATTTAAACTTCAGTTGTTTTAATTTAAACTTCAGTTGTTTTAATATAAACTTCAGTTGTTTTAATTTAAACTTAAGTTGTTTTAATATAAACTTCAGTTGTTTTAATTTAAACTTCAGTTGTTTTAATTTAAACTTCAGTTGTTTTAATATAAACTTCAGTTGTTTTAATTTAAACTTCATTGTTTTAATATAAACTTCAGTTGTTTTAATTTAAACTTCAGTTGTTTTAATATAAACTTCAGTTGTTTTAATTTAAACTTCAGTTGTTTTAATTTAAACTTCAGTTGTTTTAATTTAAACTTCATTGGTTTTAATTTAAACTTCAGTTGTTTTAATTTAAACTTCATTGGTTTTAATTTAAACTTCATTGGTTTTAATTTAAACTTCAGTTGTTTTAATATAAACTTCAGTTGTTTTAATATAAACTTCAGTTGTTTTAATTTAAACTTCAGTTGTTTTAATTTAAACTTCAGTTGTTTTAATATAAACTTCAGTTGTTTTAATTTAAACTTCAGTTGTTTTAATATAAACTTCAGTTGTTTTAATATAAACTTCAGTTGTTTTAATTTAAACTTCAGTTGTTTTAATATAAACTTCAGTTGTTTTAATATAAACTTCAGTTGTTTTAATATAAACTTCAGTTGTTTTAATTTAAACTTCAGTTGTTTTAATTTAAACTTCAGTTGTTTTAATATAAACTTCAGTTGTTTTAATATAAACTTCAGTTGTTTTAATATAAACTTCAGTTGTTTTAATATAAACTTCAGTTGTTTTAATATAAACTTCAGTTGTTTTAATATAAACTTCAGTTGTTTTAATATAAACTTCAGTTGTTTTAATATAAACTTCAGTTGTTTTAATATAAACTTCAGTTGTTTTAATATAAACTTCAGTTGTTTTAATTTAAACTTCAGTTGTTTTAATTTAAACTTCAGTTGTTTTAATATAAACTTCAGTTGTTTTAATTTAAACTTCAGTTGTTTTAATATAAACTTCAGTTGTTTTAATATAAACTTCAGTTGTTTTAATTTAAACTTCAGTTGTTTTAATTTAAACTTCAGTTGTTTTAATTTAAACTTCAGTTGTTTTAATATAAACTTCAGTTGTTTTAATTTAAACTTCAGTTGTTTTAATATAAACTTCAGTTGTATTAATTTAAACTTCAGTTGTTTTAATTTAAACTTCAGTTGTTTTAATATAAACTTCAGTTGTTTTAATATAAACTTCCAGTTGTTTTAATATAAACTTCAGTTGTTTTAATTTAAACTTCAGTTGTTTTAATATAAACTTTAGTTGTTTTAATTTAAACTTCAGTTGTTTTAATTTAAACTTCAGTTGTTTTAATATAAACTTCAGTTGTTTTAATATAAACTTCAGTTGTTTTAATATAAACTTCAGTTGTTTTAATATAAACTTCAGTTGTTTTAATATAAACTTCAGTTGTTTTAATATAAACTTCAGTTGTTTTAATTTAAACTTCAGTTGTTTTAATTTAAACTTCAGTTGTTTTAATTTAAACTTCAGTTGTTTTAATATAAACTTCAGTTGTTTTAATTTAAACTTCAGTTGTTTTAATATAAACTTCAGTTGTTTTAATATAAACTTCAGTTGTTTTAATTTAAACTTCATTGGTTTTAATATAAACTTCTTTTAATTTGAGATTCATTGGTTATAATTAGAGATTCACTTGTTTTAATTTGAAGTTCAGTTGTTTTAATTTGAGAGTGAAAAGGTGCAGTCTTCACTTCATTCTATACACACTACATATTTCAACACTCACCCCCCCAATAGTTAGACACCCCCCCCCATCCACCCCCAACACTCAGACACTCACAAGCACAGTCCAGGAGGGGCAGGAAGGTGACACAAGCCGTGATCTGGCGAATCACGTCTCTCATCTCCTTCTGAATCAGCTTGAGGTCCTTGCTGCCACCCTTGCCCCTGAGAGAAGGGAGAAACACTTGTTAGACCCTTATCTATTTTACTATTTCTATTTTTCTGTTACTACTACTACTACTACTACTACTGCTTTTACTACTACTACTACTACTACTACTATTATCTTCCTCCTCCTCCTCCTCCTACTACTACTATTACTATTATCTTCCTTCTCCTCCTCCTCTTCCTACTACCATTACTACTACTACCTTCCTCCTCCTCCTCCTCCTACTACCACTACTACTATTACCACTACTCTATACCAACATTACCTTTATTCTACCTATACACTAAACGAATAGGACACATAATTACATGAACAGTGGCGTCACCGTGGGGGGGCTAAGGGGGACTTAGCCCCCCCAAGACAAGGACTCAGCCCCCCCAAAATTGCTGCTAGTAGCCTGCTACCCAAAAAAAATAAAAAGGAATATTTATCCAATTTTCCATGCCAGAGCAAAACCTTATTTTTCACACTTTTACAGAAAAATTGGTTTGATGTTTCATTTAAATGTTGAAATATGTTTGCTAACAAACCTTGAAATTACTAAGTATATTATATTATAGAGATATTCTATAGAACCTCCGTTACCTCTTCCAAACCAAGCTGATCCCTGCATTGGGTTATTAAATTTATATGGTATTTAGTTAATATGGTATAACTCTATTAATTTATGCGTCATGTAATTAAAGCTGAATTCCACTTTCTTCTCTTTTTTGGGCCTCAAAATTACCCTGGAACTGATTAATTTTCAAAATTACCCCCCGACCCCCCAGCTGGATAGGCTCGCTGCGCTCGCCCATCATCACCCCGGGGCTAAAGCCCCCCCAAATTTTTTTTCCTGGTGACGCCACTGTACATGAACCAAACTAACCTTACCTACCGTCAACAACACTATAGTCGCCACTGCACTAAAGTCGCCAGGAGCCATATATTACGAGTTTTAGCATCACTACAGATCCTAGTATGTGCCACTGAAGACTGGTACATAATATAAACTACTGTGCATACCTCTTCAGTGGCACATTCAAGTCTGGAGTGATGCTAAAATGTGTAATATATGGCACCTGGCGACATTAGTGCAGTGGCGACTATAGTGTTGTTGATGGTAAATCTAACATACTTCAGAAATCAACAGCAGAGTTACAACCCTGTAGAGAGGTTATGAGGACCTTATTCCTTAGTATCCTATCTAACATTCTTCAGAAATCAACAGCAAAGTTACAACCCCATAGAAGGTTATAGGACCTTACTCCTTAGTGTCCTGTGGGGTGACGCCGGGCTCCTGCTGCACCATGAAGTCCCAGCGCTCCAGCACCTCCTTAGTGTCCACGTTGGCCACCACCAACACCAGCCGCTGCACCTCACCGCCCTCCAGCCACTCTGGAAACACACCGCAATACACTCTGTTATCAGGTTAGTACAGTCAATAGGCAATTTTATTCTAGCCACTCTGGAAACACACCGCAATACACTCTGTTATCAGGTTAGTACAGTCAATAGGCAATTTTATTCTAAAGTTATTCTAGTTATTCTAAAGCTTTATTTGGCTCTACACCTTGTCACTCTCAAATTAAAACAACTGAACTTCAAATTAAAACAACTAAACTTCAAATAAAATAATTGAATTTCAAATTAAAAGAAAAATTTCGTCTATTATATTTTGAAATTCCTTTGTTTTATTTTGAAGTTCTGTTTCTAATTTGAGTGAAAAGGTGTTTTATGAAACCCCCAGAAAAGTAACATATTTCTTCCTGCAAACTTTTTCTTATCTTTACCAGAGTGCTGCCAGCAAAGGGAAGAGAGGGAAAACATTATTTATGAAAAGATATACCATTCTTTTAAATATTTGTACACAGCATACTACATAGATAAAGCAACACAGGATGAAGTAACGTATGGCTATTCCGTGTAGGTTACTACACAGACTCTACTTAGACAAAAGAAAACAAAAGTTACATTTTTGGCACTCAAAAAAATTTGGTAATAATTTTTTTTTTGGCACTCAAAAAAATTTGGCACAAATTTTTGGCACTCAAAATTTGTTGGCACTCTTTAAAAAGTTTTGCCACTCTTAACAGGAACTACCTCGTGTAGGTCTCACGGCCTCTTGTAGCTTCCTTATTTTCTTATGTTCTCTTACTCCCCTCCTCCCCCTCACTCTCTCTCTTACTCCCATCCTCCCCCTCACTCTCTCTCTTACTCCCCTCCTCCCCCTGTCTCCCTCACCCTACCCTTGATCTGCGCCAGGATGTCGTCGAGGAAGCCCTTCACGGCGGGGTCGGTGGTGGTGTAGAGGGTGAGGCCGTACTGCTGCTTGAAGGTGAAGGAGTCCGGGGGGTAGATGCCGCGCTGGTACAGGATGCTGTTGATGCCGAAGTCTGGGAGGGAGAGAGTGGTCAAGACTAGGGAATAACAGTGAGAGAGAGAGAGAGAGAGAGAGAGAGAGAGAGAGAGAGAGAGAGAGAGAGAGAGAGAGAGAGAGAGAGAGAGAGAGAGAGAGAGAGAGAGAGAGAGAGAGAGAGAGAGAGATTTTAACATAGAATAACATTGAAACAGAGTATAATAACAAAGCAAGGTAAATATGTACTTACAACCAATCTTCCCTATTGTCCCCCTACTTCCCCTAGATCCCCCTGCTAGTTCACTAACCTAACCTGGGCAAACAGTGGGCATTGATTACGTAACCTACCTTGCTTGCTTGGCTAACCTCGCTGGGGAGGTTTACATAAGAACATAAGAAAATAAGGAAGCTACAAGAGGCCGTGAGACCTACACGAGGTAGTTCCTGAGGTAACACTACCTACATCCACCTTTTATCCCCATGTATGAATTTATCCAGCCTCCCTTTAAAGCTCTCTAAGGTTTCGCCACCCCCAGACCCCCCTTGGCTTATTCTTAATTTCCGCCGGCTGTTTTAGGGGTTAGAAATACATGAGAATTAAATGTTCAGGATACTTAAAACCACCGATCGTGTATGGGTTGTAACTGCACTTATATCCACAGTAATTCTAGGAAGCATGTATAGCCTAAAGCCTTGTACTCCCTCCTAGTATCACTCTATACTGCCCTTATAAACTAGGCGGAGTGGGAAGCTTCAAAACACAGGAATCCTTTGATAATTCACGAATTTTCCAAGTCATAAAAAGTTCAAACCCGCCCTAATATTTTGAATCTCGAAAGCCCTAGTCCAGATTACCCATTTATAAGCCTGTTGAGCCATTATTTAACCTGGTAATGGGTGTATAGGGGCGTGAAGGTGTTATGAATGGTTTAATACTCACAGAAGAACTCAGAAACAAGCTGTGCCGAGCCTTTGAGCGTAATAGCATTGGTAATATCTTGTTGTGTGCCCGCCATGTTTACCGCGTAAGTTCAGTTGCTGGTCGGGAGTCTTCTCAACAGCACTCCCTGATGTGTTTCTTCTTGCTGTCTGGGTCTTTAATTAGTTGTCTTCTCTTATTCTATCTTATTAGTTTCTTTCTTTTTCTTTCTTCTTATTTTCTCTGGTCATCCAAAAACTGTTGATTGTTCTTTTTGTTTCTTCCACATTCCCCTCTCCAAACAAATACTCCCCCACTATAGCCTCTTCCTCCTCTACGGTAGGTAAGGTTGTTGTAGCCTCACACTTTTCTTTCTTTCATTACTAAGTTTCATCGTAAGTTTCCATTTAATCTCATTGGTCGGTTCCTGAACTTTCTTATATCACTGTTTTGATTATAACTATTCCCCTAGTTAATTTCTGTATTACTTATATGCATGATTAAACTTATATCTTCATTTTTGCCTTATTTAGTTGTAGTTAATGGCGTGTTTTGAGGTTTATTAGTTGTTTTTGAAGTGTTTTACTATCCGTGTTTACATTCTGATCAGCTGACTTCGTTTACATCTCCATATATTTTCCTCATTTTGTCTTTAACTACGTCTCTTGGCTGTTTATTGACTACTTCAGTACTTGATGTAACTATAATCATCATATTTTGGTTGTATTACAGTAGAGTTTATAGTTTTTGGGGAGTTTTCAAAGTTTTCATGTAAATTTTGGTGTTTGTTGACATGGATCAGCTGACTTCTCCCCCACGTGGTTTCTGCGTTGCCTGACGTACGATGCTTTCTTGATTCTATGTAATTATAGTTAAATGATTAATTAATGATATATGATGGATAGGTATTAATGTATAAGATAAAGATATTGAGTGCTATATAGGGTATTGATAAGTCCTTAGGCCTAAAAATGTGTAGGGAGGAGGGAGGGTAGCGCTTGAGGAAGAAAAGGAGGAGGAGGAGGAGGAGGAGGAAGGGAGGAGGAGGGGTAGAGACAGGTTATTAGAGGAGGATTTTTAAAGAGGAAGAGGAGGAGGAGGAAGAGAAGAGAGGAGGAAGAATTGATGGGTTGATAAGAGATTAGGAAGAGGAGAGAGGAGAGAGATAGAGAATTACCACAAATAACAATATGTAGCCTACGGAGAGAATCGATGGTATAATCGATACGATTGACCGTAATAGGACATAGATGGATAATGGATTCTTAGGTTTAGTGGCAGCCCATAGAAAATATGAGGTAAAGAATTTTAGAAAAGGTTGGGAAAAGAGACAGAGAGTTAGGCCTTAATCAACAACCCTCAGGAGCCAGCCGGAAAATAGGCTTTGACTGCGGATGAAAACGTTTTAGCTCCCCACCTAGAAAGAAGAAGAAGTACCATACGAGGTCACACTATTATCATTACGATAGGTCAGCTTAGGTCAGGTTTAGGTTAGGTCAGATCAGATTAGGTCCATTTCATATGATAGACTCATGGGTAACAATTTTATTCTTTTTATTTAACATGCAACAACAATAAAGGTACAAAAATACGAAACATTGTGAACTTATAGCGAAAAATAGAAAGGCACAATATACAGTATAATGCCCCGGAAATGTCACATATTTTCGCTTCGTCAACGCTATATATAGATACCGTGTTTGTTATTTGTAATGCCTTAATACGCAATAGCTGTAGAGAATAGTAGTCATTAGAGATAATTAGCCTCTTAATACAGCTCATTACACATTATATACTATGTTATTATGCTAGATATACACCATTTATATTAATTACATAAATCTTATGGGCTCTGGTATTACGTCACACAGATAAAGGCACACACATGATTGGTCCTCGAGGCTATGACGTCACAAAGATAAAGGCACATGATTGGTCCTCGAGGCTATTACGTCACAAAAATAAAGGCACATGATTGGTCCTCGAGGCTATGACGTCACAAAGATAAAGGCACATGATTGGTCCTCGAGGACCAATCATCGATCGTCGATCGTCGATCGCGATCGACGTCATACAGATAAAGGCACACACATGATTGGTCCTCGAGGCTATTACGTCACAAAGATAAAGGCACATGATTGGTCCTCGAGGCTATGACGTCATACAAATAAAGGCACATGATTGGTTCTCGAGGCTATGACGTCATACAGATAAAGGCTCGTGATTGGTCCTCGAGGCACTGAGGCAGCATGGCGGGAGGATCAGCTGAGAGGAGTCTTGTTGCTCATGTTTCCCTGTTTTTGTGTTTGTACCGCCTCCCCTGCCTCCCTGCCCCCTGCTGCGACTCTACCAGGGGCGTAGGGCCGCGAGGGGCGTAGTAGTAGGAGTAGGAAGGGTGCAGGTACTGGAAGGGCGCCTTGAGCTTGGCCAACGCCTGCGATAGGAAGGTAAGTGATGAAGTTTGTTTATGTTTGGGAAGTGTTGAGTCAATTTGTTATTATTGTTGCTATTATTACTAATATTTTTACTACTAGCTACTTATTATTATTGCTATTATTACTGTTATTTTTGCTACTACAACTCTTCATCATGTTTTATTGCATTGTTTTGGGTTCTGTGATGAATCTAAATTGGGTATTATTCCAGATGAACACCGAATTCACTTTGGTGGACAAAACTATTTTTTTCTGGTGAATTTTGATGTGTTTTGGATTAATCTGCTAACCGTTTCTGTCGCAATTTTAGTTTTTTTGTTTTTTGTTAGTAGATAAAGAGGTTTTTTATAAAGTTTTTTTTAAAGTTAGGTAAAGGTTAGGTTAGGTATAGGTTAGGTTAGGTTAGGTTAGGTTAGGTTAGGTTAGGTATAGGTATAGGTTAGGTTAGGTTAGGTTAGGTATAGGTTAGGTTAGGTAAATGTTAGGTAAGGTAAATGATAGGTTAGGTTAGGTTAAATTTTTTTTTTTTTTTTTGTCATTTTTGAAGATTTTTTTTTTTTTATTTGCGACAGAAACGGTTAGCAGATTCATTCAAAACGCATCAAAACTCACCAGAAAAAAAAAAATTCGTCCACTATAGAAAGTTCGGTGTTCATCTGTAAATTGACCCTAAATTGTTTTGTTTATGATTCTATTACACCAATGTTTAATTTATTCATTGATTAATGTCTTTACTTATTGGTTTTCACAAGGATAAAGGAGGATCTCTCTCTCGGCTTTGGGTTTTCAAGTATTTTATAACGAACGAAAGGGAATGGAGGAAGGGAGAGGAGAAGGAAGGAAGGAGGACGTAGGGAGGAAGGGAGAGATGGAGAGAAGGGAATGAAACAGGAGAGGAAAGGAGTAGCCATCAGAGGGAAGGAAAGAAGGAGGAGGAGGAAGAAAAGGATGAGGTAGGGAAGGAGGGGGAAGGGAGGGAAGAGGGAAGAAGGGAGGACAGAGGGAAGAAGGGAGGACAGAGGGAAGAAGGGAGGAAAGAGGGAAGAAGGGAGGACAGAGGGAAGAAGGGAGGAAAGAGGGAAGAAGGGAGGACAGAGGGGAGAAGGGAGGAAAGAGGGAAGAAGGGAGGAAAGAGGGAAGAAGGGAGGACAGAGGGGAGAAGGGAGGAAGAAGGGAGGAAAGAGGGAAGAAGGGAGGACAGAGGGGAGAAGGGAGGAAAGAGGGAAGAAGGGAGGAAGAGGGAAGAAGGGAGGACAGAGGGGAGAAGGGAGGAAGAAGGGAGGAAGAGGGAAGAAGGGAGGACAGAGGGGAGAAGGGAGGAAAGAGGGAAGAAGGGAGGAAAGAGGGAAGAAGGGAGGACAGAGGGGAAGAAGGGAGGGAGAAGGGAGGAAAGAGGGAAGAAGGGAGGACAGAGGGGAGAAGGGAGGACAGAGGGAAGAAGGGAGGAGAAGTGGGGAGAAGGGAGAAGGGAGGACAGAGGGAAGAACGGAGGGAAGAAGGGAGAAGGGAGGAAAGAAGGAGGAGGAGGAGGAAGGAAATAATGAGGGAGGGAGGGAGGGAGGAAAGAATGGAGGAAAGAGAGAAAAAAAAGAGACAATTTAAGCTTACCCCTGAAATGGCTCCCACCACTTCTTTCTTCTTGGCTTCGAGCTGGAAATGAAGCAAAATGAACCAACACTCAAAATACCTTAACAAGCTTTATAAACACGCCATTAGCATCCTTATATACCCCATTAAAACAAGCTATCTCCTTCATTACCTTTCCTTGAAGTCCTACAGGCATTATAAACAGCAATTAGCACCCCTATATACCCCATTAAAACAAGCTATCTCCTTCATTACCTTTCCTTGAAGTCCTACAGGCATTATAAGTCCATTAGCACCCCTATTTACCCCATTAAACAAGCTATTTCCCTCATTAAATCATTTCCCTCATTATAAACACCTATTAGCACCCTTATATACCCCATTAAACAAGCTATTTCCCTTATTAGATCATTTCCCTCATTATAAACACCAATTAGCACCCTTATTTACCCCATTAAAACAAGCTATTTCCTTCATTAAATCATTTCCCTCATTATAAACACCTATTAGCACCCCTATTTACCCCATTAAAACAAGCTATTTCCCTCATTATAATACCAATTAGCACCCCCTATTTACCCCATTAAAACAAGCTATTTCCCTCATTACCTATTCTTTAAGTCCTACAGGCATTATAAGTCCATTAGCACCCCTATTTACACCATTAAACAAGCTATTTCCCTTATTAAATAATTTCCCTCATTATAAACAGCCATTAGCACCCTTATTTACCCCATTAAAACAAGCTATTTCCCTTATTAAATAATTTCCCTCATTATAAACAGTTATTATATAGCACCCTTATTTACCCCATTAAAACAAGCTATTTCCCTTATTACCTTTTCAGTCCTACAGGCATTAATTAAAAGTCCATTAACACCCTTAAATACCCCATTAAAACAAGCTATTTCCCTCATTATAAACATCTATTAGCATCCATATTTACCCCATTAAAATAAGTTATTTCCTTCCTTACCTTCTCTTTCAGTCCCACGCTTCTCGACGGGGCTGCCACGGGGTAGATAGAATACAGGGGACGATAATGGGGCACTGGGGAAGGCAGGGGGCCAGGGGCAGGGGCAGGGGCAGGGTGAGAAGCAGCAGGGTAAAAATTAACAGGGTACGGTTGAGGAACGGTGTGGATTTTGACAGGGGGTTCTGGGTGAGGGTATGGCTTGACAGGGTATGTTTGGGTGGGTTCTAAGGGCACGGTAGGGTAGGGACGGAAGGGGTAGAAGGGGTAGGGTGCCTGGGGTGGGTACTGGGGTGGGTATAGGGGCAGGGGAGACACGGCAGGGGAGGGTATTGACTCTGGTTTCTTGAAGAGTTTTTTGATCTTGGCATCGAACTTTGCTTTTGCTTCTTCCACCTTGGCGAAAGCTCCTGTCACTGTGGATTTTTTGGCCTCTACTAGCTTGTCCACTTTAGCTTTGAAGGCCGCTAGTGGACCCTGTAAAGCGGGTATTGGAAGCTCTTACGCCGTCAGCAGATAAAGCTTGAAGGGCATGGTCAGATTAAGCTTGAAGGGCATGGTCAGATTAAGCTCGATTTCCCAGGGCATTGGTCAGATTAAGCTTGATTTCTCAGGGCATTGGTCAGATTAAGCTTGATTTCCCAGGGCATTGGTTAGATTAAGCTTGATTTCCCAGGGCATGGTCAGATTAAGCTTGATTTCTCAGGGCATGGTCAGATTAAGCTTGATTTCCCAGGGCAAGGTCAGATTAAGCTTGATTTCTCAGGGCATGGTCAGATTAAGCTTGATTTCTCAGGGCATGGTCAGATTAAGCTTGATTTCTCAGGGCATGGTCAGATTAAGCTTGATTTCTCAGGGCATGGTCAGATTAAGCTTGATTTCCCAGGGCAATGTCAGATTAAGCTTGATTCCCAGGGCATGGTCAGATAAAGCTTAACTCCCAGGGCATGGTCAGATTAAGCTTGACTTCTCAGGGCATTGTCAGATTAAGCTTGATTTCTCAGGTCATGGTCAGATTAAGCTTGATTTCTCAGGGCATGGTCAGATTAAGCTTGATTTCCCAGGGCATTGGTCAGATTAAGCTTGATTCCCAGGGCATGGTCAGATAAAGCTTAACTCCCAGGGCATGGTCAGATTAAGCTTGACTTCTCAGGGCATGGTCAGATTAAGTTTGATTTCTCAGGGCATGGTCAGAATAAGCTTGATTTCTCAGGGCATGGCTAGGTTAGGTTAGGGTTGGGTTAAGAATAGGTTGTTTTCTGGTATAGGAGAAAGAGAAGGAGGGAGGGAAGGAAGGAAGGATAGGAGTAAAAGAAGGATATGAAGGATAGTGTGAGGAGGGAGGAGGAGGAGAAATAAAAGAAGGAAGTGAAGGAGGGAAGGACGAATAGGAATATAAGGAGGAAATGAAGGATGGTGTGAAGGAGGAGGAGGAGGGAAGAAAGAGGAGGAGATAGGAAAGTCGATAAAGAAGAAAGGAAGAAGGGAAGTAGGAGACGAGGAGGAGGAGGAAAAAAGAAGGAAGAGTAAAGAAAGAGGAGGAGGAGGAGGAAGAGTAAAAAAAGGAGGAGGAGGAGGAGGAGGAAGAGTAAAGAAAGAAGAGGAGGAGGAGGAAAAAAAAGAGTAAGAGGAGGAGGAGGAGGAGGAGAAGAGTAAAGAAAGAGGAGAAGGAGGAGGAAAAGGAGGAAGAAGAAGAAAAAAAGAGGAGGAGGAGGAGGAAAAAAAGGAGGAAGAGTAAAGAAAGAGGAGAAGGAGGAGGAAAAAAAAGAGGAAGAGTAAAGAAAGAGGAGGAGGAAGAGGAGGAAGAGTAAAAAAAGGAGAAGGAGGAGGAGAAAAAAAGGAGGAGGAGGAGGAGAAAAAAGGAGGAAGAGTAAAGAAAGAGTAAGAGGAAGAGGAGGAAGAAGAAAAAAAGAGGAGAAGGAGAAAGCAATATAAACAGAAGCAACAATAAGCAGAATGAAATGAAAGCAGCAGAAGCAGATAGTAAGCAGGAAGCAGTTGCCCTTTAAACTAAACAACAACAACAACAACAACAACAATAAAAGCAATAACAACAATACTATTAAAAAAAAAGCTAAAATATAAACAGCCAAATTATAGTTCATTAAGCCCTTGAGACCCAGAGCGTAATTTCCATTGTAATTTGGGTACCATTAGACGATTTTGAGTGACTAAGCAATATTTTATAGCTATGACCTGTTTAGTATCCTTGTCCATTAGCTAATTTGTTTGGTTTATTTTGTTACTTTTTCGTAGTTTTATGGAATATTTAGTTACTTTTTCGTAGTTTTATGGAATATTTAGTACTTTTTCGTAGTTTTATGGAATATTTAGTTGCTTTTTCGTAGTTTTATGGAATATTTAGTTACTTTTTCGTAGTTTTATGGAATATTTAGCTACTTTTTCGTAGTTTTATGGAATATTTAGCTACTTTTTCGTAGTTTTATGGAATATTTAGTTACTTTTTCGTAGTTTTATGGAATATTTAGTTACTTTTTCGTAGTTTTATGGAATATTTAGTTACTTTTTCGTAGTTTTATGGAATATTTAGTTACTTTTTCGTAGTTTTATGGAATATTTAGTTACTTTTCGTAGTTTTATGGAATATTTAGTTACTTTTTCGTAGTTTTATGGAATATTTGTTACTTTTCGTAGTTTATGGAATATTAGTTACTTTTTCGTAGTTTTATGGAATATTTAGTTACTTTTTCGTAGTTTTATGGAATATTTAGTTACTTTTTCGTAGTTTTATGGAATATTTAGTTACTTTTTCGTAGTTTTATGGAATATTTAGTTACTTTTTCGTAGTTTTATGGAATATTTAGCTACTTTTTCGTAGTTTTATGGAATATTTAGTTACTTTTTCGTAGTTTTATGGAATATTTAGTTACTTTTTCGTAGTTTTATGGAATATTTAGTTACTTTTTCGTAGTTTATGGAATATTTAGTTACTTTTTCGTAGCTTTAAATGGAATATTAGTTACTGTTTCGTAGGTTTTATGAATATTTAGTACTTTTTCGTATTTATGGATATTAGTTACTTTTCGTAGTTTAATGGCAAATTAATGACACGATAGTTTATAGTGAATGATCGTGAATTAATTACTTAAGATTAGTTATATAATGGTGAATGACAGTAGAATTAATGACAAGGATTAGTTATATAAGGATGACGTAGAATTAAATTACTTAAGGATTAGTTATATAAGTGAATGACGTAGAATTAATTACTTAAGGATTAGTTATATAAGTGAATGACGTAGAATTAATTACTTAAGGATTAGTTATATAAGTGAATGACGTAGAATTAATTACTTAAGGATTAGTTATATAAGTGAATGACGTAGAATTAATTACTTAAGGATTGTTTATATAAGTGATGATGTAGTTTAAATTATTAAGAAAACAAAATGACAATCAGACATAATTACTAAGATTAAAGTAAATAAATGAAACATTACACACACACACACACACACACACACACACACACACAACACAACACCACACACACTCTTCTTCCTTCCTTCCTCTTCCTCCTCCTGATCCTCATCCTCCTCCCTTTAACACACACACACTACACACACACACACACACACACACACACACCACACACCACACACACTTCCTTCCTTCCTTCCTCTTCCTCCTCCTCCCCTTCCCTTTTAACACCACACACACCACACACACACACACACACACACACAACACACACACACACACACACATCCTTCCTCTTCCTCCTTGATCCTCCTCCTCCTCTCTTTTAAACCACACCCCTCCTCTCTTCTCTCTCCCCTCCTCTCTCTCTCTCTCTCCTCTCTCTCTCTCTCTCTCTCTCTCTCTCTCTCTCTCTCTCTCTCTCTCTTCTCTCCTCACACACACACACACACACACACACTGACCTGTTTGAGTTGTTTCTCATACTGCTGCTGATAGTGCTGATGATAGCCAGGATACACCACCTGATAATACGGCTTCTGCTGATACACTGTGGGCTTGTTGTGGTATACGGGGTGTGGGTAGGAGTGCTGTGTGTGTGGGTATTGTGTGTGTGGGTACTGTGGGTGTGGGTAGGGTGGGTATATAGGGTAGGGCACCACGGGAGCTCCAGGGGCACCGCTAATGATTGTGGCGCCCTGTTTGTTGTGGGTTCCAAAGGGCGTGCCTTTTCTGAGGGCCTTGAAGGCTTGGGTCTTGGCGGTGACTGCGCTGCGTATGCCTGGTGGAGGAGGAGGAGGAGGAGGAGTGGGGGGTGGAGGAGAAGCAGGAGGAGGAGGTGGGGGAGGAGGAGGAAGTGTGATAGTAGGAGGAGGAGGAGGAAGAGTGATAGTAGTAGGAGGAAAAGGAGGAAGAGTGATATTATTATTAGGAGGAGGAGGACATGAAATAGGAGGAGGAGGAGGAAGAGTGATAGTAGGAGAAGGAGGAGGAAGAAGAAGACATGAAGTAGGAGGAGGTGGAGGAGGAGGAGGAGGAGGAGGAGGCGAAGGAGGAAGAGAAAGAGTAGTAGCAGTAGTAGTAGTAGTAGGAGGAGGAGGAGGAGGAGGAGGAGGAGGAAGAAGACATGAAGTAGGAGGAGTGGAAGGAAGAGTAATGGGGAGAGGAAGAGAAGAAGACACGAAGGAGGAAGAGGAAGAGTGGTAGTAGTAGAAGTAGTAGTAGTAGTAGTAGTAGTAGTAGGAGGAGGAGGAGGAATAGGAAGACACGAAGTAGGAGGAGGAATGGGAGGAAGAGTAGTAGTAGTAGTAGTAGTAGTAGTAGTAGTAGTAGTAGTAGTAGTAGTAGTAGTAGTAGTAGTAGTAGAAGAAGAGGACACGAAGTAGGAGGAGGAAGAGTAGTAGTAGTAGTAGTAGAAGGAGGAGGAGAGGAGGACGTGGAGAAATAGTAGTAGTAGGAAGAGAGGGCAAAAATAGGAGGAATAAACGGAGAAGGAAGATAAGGAGGAGTAGGAAGATCAGGAGGAGGAAGAAAGACAGTTATTAGATCTAAAAATTACATAAAAAACACTATAGCATCACGATCAAAACAAAACAATCACACACACACACACACACACACACTCTCTCTCTCTCTCTCTCTCTCTCTCTCTCTCTCTCTCTCTCTCTCTCTCTCTCTCTCTCTCTCTCTCTCTCTCTCTCACACCACACACCCACACATACACACCCACATACACACACCCACACACACACACCCACACACACACCCCCACACCCCCCCACCCCCACCCACACACCTGACACCACCCCCACACACACCCCACACCCCCCCCCAACCTGACACCCCCCCCCCCCACACCTGACACCCCCCCACACCCACCCACACACCTGACACACACCCCCACACACCTGACACACACCCCCACCCCCACCCACACACCTGACACCCCCCACCCCCACCCACACACCACCCACACACCCCCACACCCACCCACACACCTGACACCCCCCCCACCCACCCACACACCTGACACACCCCCACCCATCCACACACCACCCACACACCTCCACACCCATCCACACACCTGACACGAGCGACTCCCTAGCGTTCTCGAGGCCGTCCCACACAGAGGTCTTGGCCCCCATCACCCCTCCGATCAACGCCAACTTGGATTCCCCGATTTTGGAGAAGAATTCTGGTTCCTCTTCTTCTAGCACCGGAATGGGGAAGACACCTAGAGGAGGAGGGAGGGAGGGAGGGAAGGAGGAGGAGGAGGGAAGGAGGGAGAGAAGAGGATGTAGGGAAGGAAGGAGGGAAGGAGAGAAGGAGAGAGGGAAGATGAAGGAGGAGGAGGAGGAGGGAAGGAGGGAGAGAAGATGATGTAGGAAAGGAGGGAAGGAGAGAAGGAGAGAGGGAAGATGAAGGAGGAGGAGGAGGATGGAGGGAAGGTGAAGGAGGAGGAGGATGGAGAGAGGGAAGATGAAGGAGGAGGAGGAGGATGGAGGGAGGGAAGGAGGGAAGGAGGGAAGGAGAGTGGGAAGATGAAGGAGGAGGAGGAGGATGGAGGGAAGGAAGATGATGGAAAAAAGACGAAGGGAAGATGGTGGAGGGAAGGAGGGAGAATATGATGTAGGAAAGGAGGGAAGGAAGGAGGGAAGGGAAGGAGAGAAGATGACGGAGGAATGGAAGGAGGGAAAATGAAGGAGGAAAGAAGGGAGAATATGATGGAGGGAAGGAAGGAGGGAAGGAAGGAGGGAAGGAAGGTAAGAGAAAGGAAGGAGAGAAGATGAGAGAAAGGATGGAAGGAGGAGGAGGAAGAAGGAGGAGGAGGAGGAGGAGGAGGAGGAGGAGGAGGATGGGAAGGAGAGAAGGAAAATGAAGGAGAAAAGGAGGAGGAGGGAAGGTTAAAGAGTGAGAGAGAGAGAGAGAGAGAGAGAGAGAGAGAGAGAGAGAGAGAGAGAGAGAGAGAGAGAGAGAGAGAGAGAGAGAGGGAGAGGTTAAGAGGGGTAGAGGAAGGAGGGAGGGATAGGATGGAGGGAAGAAACAGGGATAACAACAATTTATATCACTAAGAAAATCAAGGAAAAAAAAAAAACCATCTATTTGTCATAACTTATTTTCCTCATCTCATTCAGACACACACACACACACTCTCTCTCTCTCTCTCTCTCTCTCTCTCTCTCTCTCTCTCTCTCTCTTCTCTCTCTCTCTCTTCTCACCAAAACACACACACACACACACACACACACACACACACACACACTCCTTACCTGGTACTACTGGGAGACCATCCGTACCCTGGTTAACCGTAGACGGGTCAAACTGGGTCACTGAGGGGTCAAACTGGGTCACAGACGGGTCAAACTGGGTCACTGAGGGGTCAAACTGGGTCACTGAGGGGTCAAACTGGGTCACAGATGGATCATACTGGGTCACAGACGGGTCATTCTGGGTCACAGACGGGTCATACTGGGTCACAAATGGGTCATACTGGGTCACAGACGGGTCATGCTGGGTCACAGACGGGTTATGCTGGTTACTGGGTGTGTTCTGGTCACTCACTTGCTCGGGGGGGACGAATATGTCTCCCTGGGGCTGGTTATGACCCTGCCCCACCGAGCCTTCGATAGGTAGTGGGCCCTGAGGGAGAAAATAATAATAATAATAATAATAATAATAATAATAATAATAAT
>JACEEZ010010016.1:212500-215000 GCA_016584305.1 Chionoecetes opilio | reverse complement strand
TCCTCTAAATAGACACCCATCAGTCCGTCTATAGAACCCATCAGTCCGTCTATAGACCCACAGTCGTCAATAGAACACCCATCAGTCGTGCTAATAGAACCCATCAGTCCGTATAGAACCCCACAGTCCGTCTAATAGAACCCCATCAGTCCGCTAATGAACCCATAGCCGTCTATAGAACCCCAAATCAGTCCGTCTAATAGAACCCTATCAGTTCTAATAGAACCCATCGTCGTCTACATAGAACCCCATCGTCACGTCTAATAGAACCCCACAGTCGTTAATAGAACACCATCAGTCCGTCTAATAGCAACCCATCAGTCCGTCTATAGAACCCATAGCCGTCAATGAACCATCAGTTGTCCTATAGAACCCCATACAGTGTCTATAGAACCCATCAGTCGTCTATAGACCCATCAGTCCGTATAATAGAACCATCAGTCCGTCTAATAGAACCCATCAGTCCGTTAATTAGAACCCATCAGCCGTACTATAGACCCATCAGTCCGTCTAAAGAACCATCAGTCCGTCAATAGAACCCATCAGTCCGCTAATGAACCCCATCGTCCGTCTAATAGAACCCCATCAGACGTCTAATAGAACCATCAGTCCGTTAATAGAAACCCCATTCAGTCGTATAGAACCCACAGACCGTTAATAGAACCCATAGACCGTCTAATAGACCCCATCAGTCGGTCTAATAGAACCTATCAGTCGTCTAATAACCCCATCAGTCGTATAGAACCCCATCAGTCGTCTATAGAACCCATCAGTTCCGCATAGAACCATCAGTCCGTCGAAAGAACCCATCAGTCCGTCTATAGAACCCATCAGCCGGAGTATAATAGTGTCTAATACCCCTCAGTCCGTCTAATAGAACCCCTCAGTCCGTCTAAAGAACCACATCAGTCAGTCTAATAGAACCCCATCAGTCCGTCTAATAGAACCCCATCAGTCGTACTATAGAACCCATCAGTCGTCTAAAGACCATCAGTACGTAATAGAACCCATCAGTCCGTCTAATAGAACCCCATCAGTCCGTTAATAGAACCCATCAGTCGTTATAGAACCCATCAGCCGGCTATAGAACCCATCAGTCCGTCTAGACCCCATCAGTCGTCAATGAACCCCATAGTCCGCTAATATAGACCCCATCAGTCGATATAGAACCCATCAGTCGCTAATAGAACCCCATCAGTCCGTCTAATAGAACCCATCAGTCCGTCTAATTAGAACCCATCAGTCAGTCTAATAGAACCCATCAGTCGTCAATAGAACCCACAGTCCGTTAATAAACCCCATCAGTCGTTATAGAACTCCATCGTCCGTCTATAGAACCCCATCAGCCGTCTATAGAACCCCATCAGTGTTTCGAAATGGTCTAATAGAACCCATCAGTCCGTCTAATAGTAACCCACAGTCCGACTAACACACAATAACAATATCAAATTACAGTAATAGGAGTCCCACAAGGCTCTATCCTTGGCCCTATTATTTTGTCTATATTTGTGTATATAGGATTGTTTTAGTTCAGTACGCAGACGATACACAGTTTATCCACAGTGGCAATATCAATAACGTAGACCAAAGCTAGCGAGGCACTGCAAATTGGCACTCATTGGACTGTTACAACTACCCAGGCACTGAAAATTGGCACTCATTGGCCCTGTTAAAACTAGCCAGGCACTACAAATGGCACCCATTGGCCCTATTTAAACTAGCCAGGCACTGCAAATTGGCACCCATTGCCCTATTAAAAGCGAGGCACTGCAAATGGCACTCATGGCCCTATTTAATACTAGCGAGGCACTGCAAATTGCAATCATTGACCCTATTTAAACTAGCAGGCACTGCAAATGGACTCATGCCAATTTAAACTAGCCAGACACTACAAATTGGCACTCATTGGCCCTATTTAAACTAGCCAGGCACTCCAAATTGGCACTCATTAGCCTATTTAAACTGGTATAATAGTTGCATTGGCACCCTATCACTTTCACTTTCCATGTTATTATTTCAGCATCTATTTTGTAAAGTACTTAGTTTTTCGTCGTTACTAGTGAGTATTAATGAGGACAAAATCAACCAGGGCTAAAGTACGCTGTCCAAGCAAGGCTACTTCTAAAAGTGGTCGTGTTAAAATTTATAAAGGCTCATTATATGTATTGGAAACGCGCAATTGTTATCGAAATCAGATGATATGACTCCTCAATTTCACGGTAATTACTATAACAATAACCAAACATGTGAAAAATTGGGTGTTACTTTGACAGATACATGGGCTCGCACAACATACAACCAAAATCATAAGAAAGTAACAGGAGATTTAAGTTTTCAATAGAGTAAAGATTTTGACAAGGGGCACCAGAGTGAGTTTTAATACACAGGCGCCAAGCATTGTTCGTGACATAAACAAGCGCTTTTATAGGGAATTAGAAATGTCCTCATGGCAGCCCATGACTTCCCAGAGAGATATTTAATCTGCAGCTTGTTTAAAGCG
>JACEEZ010010016.1:205000-207500 GCA_016584305.1 Chionoecetes opilio | reverse complement strand
AAAGATCTGGGCGTGAAGGGTTAACACTACTACACTACACTACTACTACTACTGCTACTACTACTACTACTACTAACTACTACTATATACAACAGACCATTTTTATATAGCTAAAGGAAGATCTGGGCGTAAAGGGGTATAAATATGGCTGACTGACTGACTGACTGACTGCTGACTTGACGACTGACTGCTGACTGGCTGACTGACTGACTGACTGACTGACTGACTGACTGACTGACTGACTGACCGACTGACTGACTGGCTGACTGCTGACTGACTGACTGACTGTCTGACTGCCTGAACTACTGAACTGACTGACTGACTGACTTGACTTGCTAGCTGCTGACTGACCTGACTGACTGCTGACTGACTGACTGACCTGACTGACTGACTGACTGACTGGCTTGGCTGCTGCTGACTTTGGCTGACTGACTAGACTGACTGACATGGCTGGCTGGCTGACTGACTGGCTGAGCTGACTGACTGACTGACTGACTGACTGACTGCTGATGACTGACGGACTGACTGACTGACTGACTGACTGTCTGACTGACTGACTGACTGGCTGGACTGAAACTGGCTGATGGCTGACTGACTGACTGACTGACTGGCTGGGCTGGCTGACTGACTGGCTGACTGACTGACTGACTGACTGACTGACTGACTGACTGGCTGGCTGACTGACTGACTGACTGACTGACTGACTGACTGACTGACACACTACCTCCCTCCTCCCCTCTATCAGTCATGCTATTCGGATAAACCACAATATAATCACACATAATATGATTTGTTATCTTCACAGCTGTTGCAATCATTGATAATACCTAGCTAGGGTGTTGTAAATACGTCGCTCTATCGTTTTATTAGCAGGAAATACCGTTGTTGTGGGTACATATTAGCCCCTTGACGCCCAGATCTTTCCTTGGCTATAAAAAATGGTCTGTTGTTGTTGTTGTTGTTGTAGTAGTAGTAGTAGTAGTAGTAGTAGTAACCCCTTGACGCCCAGATCTTTCCTTGGCTATAAAAATTGGTCTGTTGTTGTTGTTGTGTAGTAGTAGTGTAGTAGTGTAGTAACCCCTTGACGCCCAATCTTTCCCTGGCTATAAAAATTGTCTGTTTTGTAGTATAGTAGTAATTGTAGTAGGTAAGTGGTAGTATAGTAGTAGTCGTAGTAGTAGTAGTAGTATAGTAGTAGTAGTAGTAGTGAGTAACCCTTGACGCCCAGATCTTTCCTTGGCTATAAAAAATAATTGTCTGTTGTTGTTAGTATATTAGTAGTAGTAGTAGTGGATATTAGTAGTAGTAGTAGTATAGTAGTAGTAGTAGTAGTAGTGTATTAGTAGTAACCCCTTGACGCCCAGATCTTTCCTTTGCTATATTAAAATGGTCTGTTTGTAGTAGTAGTAGTAGTATGTATTATTATTAGTAGTAGTAGTAGTGTAATTAGTAGTAGTAGTAGTTATAGTCGTCGTTAACCCTTGACGCCCAGATCCTTTCCTTTGCTATATAAAATGTCTGTTTTTCATTCCATAATAAGGAAAAGTCACTGAATATACCACATGATTTAAGTGGACAAGGATACTAACGGTCATAGCTATCAAATTTATTGCGTATAGTCCTACAAATCGGCTAATGGTTACACACATTACAATGGAAAATTAGTTTCTGGGTCTCACATTACAATGGAAATTACGTTCTGGGTTCTCAACATTACAATGGAAACTTACTTTCTGGTCTCAATTACATGGGAATTACGTTCTGGGTCCTCAAAATTACAATGGAATTACGTTCTGGGTCTCAATTACAATGGAAATTTACGTTCTGGGCCTCAAATTAAAATGGAAATTACGTTCTGGGGTCTCAAATTTACAATGGAAATTACGTTCTGGGCCTCAAATTACATGGAAATTAGACATAAGAACATAAGACATAAGAAAATAAGGAAGCTACATAGCCCGCGGAGGCCCTACACGTGGTATTCCTGTCACCCTAACACTGCCTACAGCCACCTTTCATCCCATTCCATGGAACCTATCCAGCTCCCCTTTAAAGCTCCCTAATGACTCCGCACTAACATACCTGTCTACTGAGACCGTTCCACTCATTCACCACCCTATTTGTGACCGTTTTTAAAAGTTTCCTTTCTAACTACGCTTTTTCCAGCTGAAATCCGTTACTTCTTGTTTCTACAACCCCTGGTTAAAAGCCGTAAGAACTTTTCCTACCTCTCCTTTATTAAATCCCTTTATCCACTTAAAACTCTATCAGATCGCCCCTTACTCGCGTCCATCGAGTGAGTGTAATTTTAATAACTTCGAACAATCTCCTCTCATAACTAAAGTACGCATCCCGCCTTGTATCATTTTTTGGTCATCCTTCTCTGCACTTTTTCTAACAACACTTATCCATCCTGTACTATGGAGAACCAAAACTGAACTGCATAGTCTAGGTAGGCCTGACTAGAGCCAGATAAAGCTTTAGAATAACTTCCGCCTTT
>JACEEZ010010016.1:180000-195000 GCA_016584305.1 Chionoecetes opilio | reverse complement strand
TACTACTACTACTACTACTACTACTACAAACAATTTTACCTCCACCGCCTCTTTATTTGCAGCGGGTAGCCATAGCCCCACCTCGCTATTGACTGTGGCATCCAAACCCTTTAAACAACTCCCCCTAAAAATAAATACTTTTACTAACTAACTACCCCTAAATTTACAAACCTACTCTATTCCTAACCTATCCACCCTTATCCCACTCTCTACCAATGTGGCCTCGCAATCGAGGCCCACCTATGTCCGTGTTAGAGGAGTGGAGTATCTCGTACCCCTGAAAACACAGGAGGGCAGCCCGGAGCAGGGGAAGGAAGGAGAGGCGAAAACCTCATCCAGGCGGCGACGGAGTCCTTGGCTGGTGCTTTTTTACTGACATCAAGCAGCTAGTTTTGAGTAGAAGCTCTAGCCTTGGGGGCCATGCGCCAGATGTGGTGAAGACCAGGGGCGTGAAGGTACCATGGTCGATTTGCAGGATCCTATCGCCATAGGCCCTTATCTTCTCCAGCTCGTTCCTGTGGTGGACAGCCTCGAGGGAGAGCTCACGATGGGAGGCGGCCATCGGGGTCGAAGATCCGGATGTCCAAAAAGGTCCGCTGCCCTTGGCCAAAATCCCCGAGCACAGATGTCCACGCGAGCCTCAGGGGCGGTATGGCTGCCTGTACCGCAGGAGTTCCCCATCTAGAGGCAGAAGGGTTGGCTCGGTGGAGACGTTTTGGCACACCTCCCTGAGCATGCTGGCTGTCAGGTCCCTCACCTCGTCGTGCCGATACACACGAATCCCCCCTTTTGCACGTCATGGTGTGGCGACGTTGTTGGGGGATCCACACACACAGGTGTTGGGGAGTCCTTCCATGGCCAGCCGTACCTCAGAGCAACGGCATCGACAAATTCTTTTTTGTTGAGGTTGAAGCCCTTGCTCTGATTGGTAGTGATGTTAGCCAGTTGGAAGCTCCCGTCTCCTGTGCGATGTGGATTTTTCTCACGGTGTACTGGAGCAGGATGGTCGAAAGGTGTTCAAGGCTGGTGGGGCTACTGACTACTACTACTACTACTTCAACTACTACTACTACTACTACTACTACTACTACTACTTCAACTACCATACTACACTACTACTACTACTACTACTTCAACTACCACTATACTACTACTATACTACTACTACTACTTCAACTACCACTATACTACTACTACTACTACTACTACTACTACTACTATACTATTATTTCTACTACTTCAAACTACCACTAATACTTCAAATACCACTACTACACTACTACTACTACTACTACTATACTACTATACTATTATTACTACTACTTCAAACTACCCCTACTACTACTACTACTACTACTTTCAACTACCACTACTTTCTACTACTACTACTACTACTAACTAACTACTACTAATATTACTACACTTCAACTACCACTACTACTACTACTACTTACTACACTACTTCAACACCACTATACACTACTATACTACTATAACTATTACTACTACTACTACTACTACTACTACTATACTACTATTACTACTATACTTCAACTACCATACTACTAACTACTACTACTAATACTTCAACTACCCCTACTACTACTACTACTACTAATACTAACTACTACTACTATACTTCAACTACCACTACTACTACTACTACTACTACTACTACTACTTCAACTACCACTACTACTACTACTACTACTACTATATACTTCAACTACCACTACTACTACTACTACTATTACTACTACTACTACTATAACTACTACTAATACTACTACTAAAATACTACTTCAACTACCACTACTACTACTACTACTACTACTACTACTACTTTAACTACCACTACTACTACTACTACTACTACTACTACTACTACTACTACTTCAAACACCACTACTACTTATATACTACTACTTTCTACTACTAAATATCATTACTACTACTACTACTACTACTACTACTACTACACTACTACTATTACTACTACTACTTCAACTACCACTACTACTACTAAATACACTACTACTACTACTACTACTACTACTACTACTACTTCAACTACCACTAATACTACTACTCTACTATACTACTACTTCAACTACCACTACTATACTACTACTACTACATACTACTACTATTACTACTACTACTTACTACTACTACTACTACTACTACTATTTTCTATTACTACTTCAACTACCACTACTATACTACTTTCTACTACTACTATACTTCAACTAAACCCCTTTCTACTACTACTATCTACTATACTACTTCAACTACCACTACTAAATACTACTACTACTACTATATACTTACTACTATTACTACTACTACTACTATACATTACTACTACTACTACTACTTACTATTACTACTACTACTTCAACTACCACTACTATAACTACTACTACTACTACTACTTCAACTACCACTACTACTACTACTACTACTACTTTCTAAATACTACTACTACTACTACTTCAAAATACCACTACTATACTACTACTACTATACTAATACTAAATATACAAACTACTATACTACTACTACTACTATACAACTACTACAATACTACTAACCCCTACTACTACTACTACTGTACTACTATACTAACTACTACTATACTACTACTACCTACTACTACTACTAATACTACTACTAATACACTACTACTACTACTACTACTACTACTACTACTACTACAAATACTACAACTACTACTAACTATACTATACTAATGCTACTACTACATACTACAACTACTACTAATACTACTACTACTACTATACTACTACTACTACTACCACTACTACTAATACTATACTAAATGCTACTACTACTACTAACTACACTACTACTACCACTACTAACAACAACAACATACTACTACTACTATACACACCAACAAAAACAACACACCACACACACACACACACAGACAAGCCATAAAACACCAAAAATCACAAAAAAAAATTTTTATTTCCAAAACTATACACAAAACAGCCCAATATTCCCTAAAACCCTAATTACAGGGACCTAGGGATGGTTCTCAGCTCAGGGACTCCAGGTACTCTTCACCTGTTCTTCAGGGACGAGGGGGCGGCGGTGGGGTTTGTAGTGGGGGGGCGGATCTCCCTCTTCCAGTGTGACGAAAAATGACAGTGTTTATACTCGACCTTGCCGAACCTTCTCCTGGCGTGACGGCGAACCCTCGGTAGATCAACCCTTTGCCCACGAAAGGGCCGCTGTGGGGGGTGGTGGGTGTGGTGGGTTGGGTGGGTTGTGGTGGGTTGGGGGTGGGTTGGGGTGGGTTGGGGATGAGTTGAGGTGGGTTGAGGGTGGGTTATGATGGGTTGGGTGGGTGTTGGGTGTTGGGGTGGGGTGAGGTGGGTTGGGGTGGGTTGAGGTGGGTTAGGGTGGGTTGTGGTGGGTTGGGGTAGGTTGAGGGTGGGTTAGGGTGGGTTGTGGTGGGTTGAGGGTGGGTTGTGGTGGGTTGGGGTAGGTTGAGGGTGGGTTAGGGTGGGTTGGGGTGGGTTGGGGTGGGTTAGGGTGGGTTGTGGTGGGTTGGGGTGGTTTGGGATGGGTTGAGGTGGTGTTGGGGGGGTGAAAGGTGGGTTGGGGTGGGTTGAGGTGGGTTGGGGTGGGTTGGGGTGGGTTAGGGTGGGTTGTGGTGGGTTGGGGGTGGGTTGAGGGTGGGTTTGGTGGGGGGTTTAGGTAAGGGTAGGAGGGAAAAATTAAATTACTATTATTACTATTATTATTATTATTATTATTATTATTATTATTATTATTATTACTATTATTATTATTATTATTATTATTATTATATTACTATTATTATTATTATTATTATTATTATCATTATTATTATTATTATTATTATTATTATTATTATTGTTATTATTATTACTATTATTATTATATTATTATTATTATTATTATTATTATTATTATTATTACTATTATTATTATTATTACTATTATAAAAATATCTACAAAGTGGCTACCAACAGTAGAGTCGCCATCTAGTGTTTATTTACTGAGTGTCGTCCCGCTGTCGTCGTCGCCCGAAAAAAAAATGCGTAGCGAAATTTGAAACCGTCTATACTTGCAGCTACAAAGCATAAAACAACGCTGAAACAGTGTAGATTATACAGTCATGATATAAACTACTGTGTATCATCTTCAGTGGCACAGACACAGCAGTAGTGAGGCTATCATTCCTTATATAGGGCGCCTGGCGACATTACTGCAGGTGGCGACTATACTGTTATCTACGGTAGATTATACAGTCATGATATAAACTACTGTGTATCATCTTCAGTGGCACAGACACAGCAGTAGTGAGGCTATCATTCCTTATATAGGGCGCCTGGCGACATTACTGCAGGTGGCGACTATACTGTTATCTACGGTAGATTATACAGTCATGATATAAACTACTGTGTATCATCTTCAGTGGCACAGACACAGCAGTAGTGAGGCTATCATTCCTTTTATAGGGCACCTGGCGACATTACTGCAGGTGGCGACTTGACTGTTATCTAGGGTAGTGATGCTATAATTCGTAATATATGGCGGCTGGCGACATCACTGCAGGTGGCGACTTGACTGTTATCTAGGGTAGGAAAGCCCCAGCCATGTTTATGTTAAGTTAAAAGCAAAAACTACAGCAATAACAACCTGACAAATATAGCTATAGACAATATTTGCCCTGAAATGACAAACAGAATCAAGTGTATCGTGACCCCTGAGGCTATTATTCAGGCAGTGTATCGTGACCCCTGAGGCTATTATTCAGGCAGTGTATCGTGACCCCTGAGGCTATTATTCAGGCAGTGTATCGTGACCCCTGAGGCTATTATTCAGGCAGTGTATCGTGACCCCTGAGGCTATTATTCAGGCAGTGTATCGTGACCCCTGAGGCTATTATTCAGGCAGTGTATCGTGACCCCTGAGGCTATTATTCAGGCAGTGTATCGTGACCCCTGAGGCTATTATTCAGGCAGTGTATCGTGACCCCTGAGGCTATTATTCAGGCAGTGTATCGTGACCCCTGAGGCTATTATTCAGGCAGTGTATCGTGACCCCTGAGGCTATTATTCAGGCAATGTATCGTGACCCCTGAGGCTATTATTCAGGCAATGTATCGTGACCCCTGAGGCTATTATTCAGGCAGTGTATCGTGACCCCTGAGGCTATTATTCAGGCAGTGTATCGTGACCCCTGAGGCTATTATTCAGGCAGTGTATCGTGACCCCTGAGGCTATTATTCAGGCAGTGTATCGTGACCCCTGAGGCTATTATTCAGGCAGTGTATCGTGACCCTGAGGCTATTATTCAGGCAGTGTATCGTGACCCCTGAGGCTATTATTCAGGCAGTGTATCGTGACCCCTGAGGCTATTATTCAGGCAGTGTATCGTGACCCCTGAGGCTATTATTCAGGCAGTGTATCGTGACCCCTGAGGCTATTATTCAGGCAGTGTATCGTGACCCCTGAGGCTATTATTCAGGAAATGCACAATCTGAGAACACAGTTTCGGAGAGAGGTGAGGGCAGTACATCTTTTTACCACAGCACAAGGCCACAACACTCCACAACACAGTTTCCCATAGAGCGGCATCCCTACTGTCTGGCTCTCTCTGTCTCTCTGGTACAAGTCAGGCAATGTTATGAAGATTCAGCCATAAACTCCAGCCCGCTTCATGTAATGTGCAACGTAATGCCTTGTGTAGATGTACCTTAACACTACCTGCATCCACCTTGCAGCCCCATCCATAACACTGTCCAGCCTCCTTTTAAAGCTCCCTAATGACTCCCCACTAACTACTACTGCTACTACTACTACTGCTGCTACTACTACTACTACTACTACATCCATAACACTGCCCAGCCTCCTTTTAAAGCTCCCTAATGACTCCCCACTAACTACTACTGCTACTACTACTACTGCTACTACTACTACTACTACTACTACTACATCCATAACACTGCCCAGCCTCCTTTTAAAGCTCCCTAATGACTCCACACTAACTACTACTACTACTACTACATCCATAACACTGTCCAGCCTCCTTTTAAAGCTCCCTAATGACTCCCCACTAACTACCTGTCTACTGAGTCCATGCCAATCATTCACCACCCTATTTGTGAACCAGTTTCTCCCTATTTCCTTTCTAAATCTACGCTTCTCCAGCTTGAATCCGTGACTTCTCGTTCTAACCTGGTTAAAAGCCGTGAGAACTTTTCCTACCTCTCCTTTACTAAATCCCTTGAGCCACTTAAACACTCCATACATACATACATACATACACACAAAATAACAATAATAAACACCTCTCCTTACATACAACAACAACAACAACAACAACAACAACAACAGCAGCAGTACTCACCCACCCACAAATTGCTAGGATACTCCACGTAATGTTCCTTCAGGGCCATCTCCCGCGCCTCCTGCAGCGTCTCAATGGCGGCCGACGCGCCCTTCTTGTGGACGAACTGCAGCTGGCTGATGGCCTCGTCTATGCGCAGCCCCCGCACCAGGCAAGCCACATACCACATCTTGTCCGGGCTGTACTTGATGTTCTTCTTCACGTGGCAGACAAACTGAGGGGGGGGGGGGGGGGGGGTCGTTAGGGGCCATTATTGTAGGCGTAAGTATGACCAACGCTAGAAATTTACTACTACTGCTATATATGTATGTGCCACTGAAGACAGGTCCATAATATAAACTACTGTGCATGCCTCTTCTACTACTACTACTGCTACTGCTACTGCTACTACTACTGCTACTGCTACTGCTACTACTACTACTACTACTGCTGCTGCTACTACTACTACTACTACTACTACTACTACATCCATAACACTGGACCCAGCCTCCTTTTAAAGCTCCCTAATGACTCCCCACTAACTACTACTGCTACTACTACCACTACTGCTACTACTACTACTACTACTACTACTACTACTACTACATCCATAACACTGGACCCAGCCTCCTTTTAAAGCTCCCTAATGACTCCCCACTAACTACTACTAACACTACCACTACCGTAGCTAACAGTAAGGTCGCCAGGCCAAGGTTTCTTTGTTATGTACAGCCGTGTGGTGGCGTTAATAGTTACATTGCTACATCCATGATTTCAGGACAGTTAGAAGGGGCTATCTGGAGAGTCTGTGTCATTTTGTGTCTTCATCTGTGTCATAGTAGGGCTATAAATGAACAAGTGACAAAAATATCACCAGAGTGGCGACCTACACTAAGGTCGCCAGCTAGTGTTTATGTTCTGAGTGTCCTCCCGCCGTCGTCGTCGTCGCCCGAAGAAAAAAAACCGCGTAGTGAGATTGTAAAGCGTGTATACTTGCAGCTACAAAGCATAAAACAACGCTGAAACAGTGTAGATTATACAGTCATGATATAAACTACTGTGTATCATCTTCAGTGGCACAGACACAGCAGTAGTGAGGCTATCATTCCTTATATAGGGCGCCTGGCGACATTACTGCAGGTGGCGACTATACTGTTATCTACGGTAGATTATACAGTCATGATATAAACTACTGTGTATCATCTTCAGTGGCACAGACACAGCAGTAGTGAGGCTATCATTCCTTATATAGGGCGCCTGGCGACATTACTGCAGGTGGCGACTTTACTGTTATCTACGGTATTACTACTACTACCACTACTACTACTACTACTACCACTGCTACTACCACTACAACACTCACTGCCGGGCGTTCCGTCTCCCCTATGGGCGTGGGATCATACACGCGCTCATTGTGCTTGTACCAGCGTCGTGGCCCTGTTGGTTTCTCCCACATAACGGGGGGGGACGTGTGTAGGGGGTGAAGGGGTGTGTGTAGGGGGGTAACCAGGGGGGTGACACATCGCCCCAGCACACCCCTCACCCCAGACACACACCCCAGCAGCCGGGGACCGCTCAAACCTGGGGAAAATTAAGGAAAACATTATTTTATCATTCTGAAATACTAGATTTTTTTTTGTTTTTTTTGTAATGTGAAAATTATACGTGTGTGTGTAGCTTAGATAACACTATAGTCGCCAGTCACTCGCCACTGCACTAATGTCGCCAGGCACACTATATTACGAATTATAGCATCACTACAGCCTTGTATGTGCCACTGAAGACATGTAGTGTGATGTACATAATATAAACTACTGTGCATGTCTCTTCTACTACTACTACTACTACTACTACTACTGCTACTACTACTACTACTACTACTACTACTACTACTACTACTACTACTACTACCACTACTACTACTACTACTATTGTATGTGCCACTGAAGACAGGTACATAATATAAACTACTGTGCATGCCTCTTCTACTACTACTACTACTACTACTACTACTACTACTACTACTACTACTACTACTACTACTACTACTACTACTATTGTATGTGCCACTAAAGACAGGTACATAATATAAACTACTGTGCATGTCTCTTCAGTGGCACATACAAGGCTGTAGTGATGCTAAAATTCGTAATATATGATACCTGGCGACATTAGTGCAGTGGCGAGTGACTGGCGACTATAGTGTTATCTACGGTAGGTAAAGGTTAGGTTAGGTAGAGGCTCAGTTAGGTTCTATCTGTGTTTTTGTCATTTTGGTTGCAGATCACTAGGGAAAAAAAAAAAAAAAAAAAAAAAAAAAAAAAAAAAAAAATTTGCGACAGACAGTTAGCAGATTCACTCAAAACACATAAAAAAAAATTTACCAGAAAAAAAATAAGTTTCGTCCACCACAGTGAGTGATTTCTGGTTCATCTGGAAATTTATCCATGAAGCAAAACCCATTATTTGATCACGACGCATCATTTGTTCCCCACCCGAACCCCCCGTACTCCCACAGCCATGGAGGTAGTATGAGTGGAGATGCCCTGAGCCGCGGTGGTTGAAGCCAAGTCGGCCCTGTTGCTGTGGGTTATACAGGAGCCCACAACTTTGAGATTCCTGGGAGTATTTTGAGATTCCTGGGAGTATTTTGAGATTCCTGGGAGTATTTTGAGATTCCTGGGAGTATTTGAATTCTGGAGTATGCAGATTCCTGAGTATTATTTGAATTATCCTGGACTGGAGTGATTGGACCTGGGATTTTAGGATTTCCGGTAGTATGTTTAGAGATGCTGAGTAGTTTCTATTCTGTGTTTTTGTCATTTGGTTTGCAGATTCACTAGGGAAATAATAGAAAAAAAATAAAAAAAACTGAAATTAAAAAAAATTGGAGCTGAAGTCATGAGATTCACTCAGAGAATCCATAAAAGAAGAATTTACCGAAAAAAGATATTTCTGTCCCAGTGAGTGATTTCGGTATTCACTGGAAATTAATCCATGAAGCAAAACGCAGTATTTGATCACGGACGCATCATTTGGTTCCCCCGAACCCCGTATCACGATGCCATGGGGTAGTATTTGAGTGGAGTACGCCTGATCCGCTGGGAGTTTTGAAGCAAGTCCTGGGAGTATTCTGTGGTTTACGGAGACTTGGATTCCTGGGAGTATTTTGAGATTCCTGGGAGTATTTTGAGATGCCTGGGAGTATTTTGAGATTCCTGGGAGTATTTTGAGATGCCTGGGAGTATTTTGAGATTCCTGGGAGTATTTTGAGATGCCTGGGAGTATTTTGAGATTCCTGGGAGTATTTTGAGATTCCTGGGAGTATTTTGAGATTCCTGGGAGTATTTTGAGATTCCTGGGAGTATTTTGAGATTCCTGGGAGTATTTTGAGATTCCTGGGAGTATTTTGAGATGCCTGGGAGTATTTTGAGATTCCTGGGAGTATTTTGAGATTGCCTGGGATATTTTGAGATTCCTGGGAGTATTTTGAGATTCCGGGAGTATTTTGAGATTCCTGGGAGTATTTTGAGATTCCTGGGAGTATTTTGAGATTCCATGGGAGTATTTGAGATTCCTGGGAGTATTTTGAGATTCCTGGGAGTATTTGAGATTCCGGGAGTATTTTGAGATTCCTGGGAGTATTGAGATCTGAATATTTGAGATTCCTGGGAGTATTTTGAGATTCCTGGGAGTATTTTGAGATGCCTGGGAGTATTTTGAGATTCCTGGGAGTATTTTGAGATTCCTGGGAGTATTTTGAGATTCCTGGGAGTATTTTGAGATTCTGGGAAGTATTTTGAGATTCCTGGGAGTATTTTGAGATTCCTGGGAGTATTTTGAGATTCCTGGGAGTATTTTGAGATTCCTGGGAGTATTTTGAGATTCCTGGGAGTATTTTGAGATTCCTGGGAGTATTTTGAGATTCCTGGGAGTATTTTGAGATTCCTGGGAGTATTTTGAGATTCCTGGGAGTATTTTGAGATTCCTGGGGTATTTTGAGATTCCTGGGAGTATTTTGAGATTCCTGGGAGTATTTTGAGATTCCTGGGAGTATTTTGAGATTCCTGGGAGTATTTTGAGATTCCTGGGAGTATTTTGAGATTCCTGGGAGTATTTTGAGATTCCTGGGAGTCACGTCGCTCCATTCTAAGTGCAAAGAGTGTAAACAGTGACAAGACAGAGTGGGTATCTCAGTCACCCAGTTATGACATTGCCCACAGCAGTATGGCGGACGGGGGGGAGCGGTGGCTTGACATGACAACACAGACCAGCGTGGCTCAGGGCGTCTCCACTCATACTACCTCCATGCCCACAGGTCCCAAAACTTGCTTGGCTAGTTTAGTTGTGCTTCTCAAAACCTGTTTCGGGAAAGTGGGCGAGTGTGGCCAGACGCTATAAATTTCACTTTTTTTTTTTTTTTTTTTGTGTGTGTGTGTGTGTGAAAATGATAGGTGTGTCTGACTGTGTAGCGTGTTAATTACCTGTGAATGTTAATTCCTGTGAGGGTTTGTGAAGGTCAAGGCGTTGGGTTTGTGAAGGTCAAGGCTTTGGGTTTGTGAAGGTCATGGTGTTGGGTTTGTGAAGGTCAAGGCTTTGGTTTTGTGAAGGTTTGTGACGCTGACGATAAAGCAAAACACATTATTTGACCCTTCTGAAATACTTGTGTAACGCGAGAAATTACATTAATAGGAGAAGAGATGAAATAACACAAGTATCAATAAGCTAACGAGGAATTTTCCTCCACGCCTCATTCCTGAATCACTGGTTAGGCTTATATTTTAAGCCAGTGGTAGTTGACCACGTATCGAAACGAAGTGAGAAGGGGAGCTGAACGTCAGGTTAGCATTTAGTAGCAGACGGACTCCCGGTGGGTAAGCCCACTGGGAGGTGACCTTATCCTCCCTTGTAAAGGTATGTTATAAAATATATAGTTAGCTAGAGATGTAGGTGTGATTTATTGGTGATTCTTTTTGTTGACCAGGACTAATGACGTGTATTACTTAGGGTCCCAAGGTAGGATGCTGTTGGCGGACCAGGGGGCCAAGCGCTCACAAATGAGCAGAGGGGGCAACCACAACATGTCACAGCCAGCCGTGTGAGGACAAGGAGAAAAGAAGGAAATTGAAAAATAAGTGAGAGGGAAACAGTTGGAAGTGGGATAGACTACGTATACATTATATTAGGATAACGACTTGAGCATTACATGTGCGTATCGTTAAGGGGTAACAGTGCGACTGAAGTTACCAAAGTTAGTAAATTATATTAGGATAACGACTTGAGCATTACATGTGCGTATCGTTAAGGGGTAACAGTGCGACTGAAGTTACCAAAGATAGTAAATTATATTAGGATAACGACTTGAGCATTACATGTGCGTATCGTTAAGGGGTAACAGTGCGACTGAAGTTACCAAAGATAGTAAACTATATTAGGATAACGACTTGAGCATTACGCGTGCGTATCGCTAGGAGGGAAGGAAGACTTAATATTAAGATAACTTGTGAATGTATAATAATTACCAAGTGAGACAGTAAAGAGTTAAATATATTATAATTAGAAATATATTAACGCGTTGTCATTCAGTTTCCAACCAGTACTTACATATTTTCTTAAATCTTTTATTTTTGTTCATTCATACATTTTTTCCCACTTAATGTGGGTGGTGGCAGCGGAGTAACCAGGACTGTAGAGGACACTCCCAAGGTGGCCACTACATAATGGTAACTAGGGTGTAGATGGGTAAAAAGACCACTACACTTGGTTTAAAAAAAAAAAAATTGTCATGTGTAATAATGGACGAGAGTTGCGCGGTCGTTTTCAGAGACACCAACTATTTTTTCTTGGCCTGCAATAGGTGCTTGTTCTAATGGGGCTAGTTTTATTTTGCGCAAACCTCCCCCCCCCCCAAAAAAAAAAAAATATATATATATTTTGTGGTTAAGGTTAGGTTAGGTTTCATTTTTTTTTTTTTTTTTTTTTTTTTTTTGCGCAAAATAAAACTAGCCCCATTAGAACAAGCACCTATTGTAGGCCAAGAAAAAGTAGTTGGTGTCTCTGAAAACGACCGCGCAACTCTCCTCCATTATAACCGAAGACACAAAATGACACCGATCGCTGTTCACTATAAAATGCCCGTGTTACAAGTTATCTCTTAATATCGATATTTGATAAACTATGATACAACTACGCCTAATGTCATGTCTATATCCTCTTTTTAGGCACTATTAAAACCCCTTTGGCCCTATTCGCCGGTGTTGACTGTTCAGATCCGGTCAGATCCGGTGTTTACTGCTCAGATCCGGTGTTTACTGCTCAGATCCGGTGTTTACTGCTCAGATCCGGTGTTTACTGCTCAGATCCGGTGTTTACTGCTCAGATCCGGTGTTTACTGCTCAGATCCGGTGTTTACTGCTCAGATCCGGTGTTTTTATGGACCCAGAATTTGGTCAGTTCTGGACGCCGCTGAGATGGATCTCCACTGTAACCAGCCAGCTCTCTCTCAGACTACCCCTAGAGCGCTGTCTGCTAGTGCTTATAGTGTTGGGGGAAGCCACCACCCCGGGAGGCGGGTCACAAACCCCCGGTACCCATTCACTGCTGGGTGGACAGGGGCTCGGGTTTTAAGGAAACAGCCCAACTGTTTCCGCTCCGCCCGGGGATCGAACCCGGGACTTCTCGGTTGTGAACCCAGCGTGCTTCCCCTACACTACGGAGTACCCTGGTGTGTGTGTGTAGCTTGTTAATATCCTGTGAGTGTTTATGAAGGTCAAGGCGTGGGGTCAAAGGCAGGGAAAGGTCAAACAAGTGCATTACAGATACTGACAACCCTAATAGCCTACAGGCGCTATAGGCTTAAAGGTACAAAATAAAAATTAAATGTTTACTTAAAATTTCCATCGCCGACACCCCCTCCTCTACACCTCAATAACACGGTAACTACGCCTTAAAAACACCCCTGTATGGAAATCAAAATGACCACTAACTACCCATGATTATATTGATGTCTGTCTCTCCGTGGTACATAAAGTCATAAGCCAGAAAATGCCATATATAAGCTGAGATCCTTACCAATTCTCGTCACCAGCGCCGCCATCTTGGATTCAGAAAGATCTTGACTATTTGTAAACAAACCATTTTTATTTTATTTGACATTATTTTCCACATTTTATATCAATTTATAATAGTTAAAAATAGTAATGTTTATTATATATCAATTATATATGATTTTAGGACTATTTATTATATTTTATACATATGTAATCACCCGTTTTATCGACTTATCTAACCTGTTTGGCCTATAGACGGTAATTACTATGCCTATTATGGTATTTTATAATATTAGATAATGTTTTCTGGGATTAAATGGCCTATTAAGAGTGTATCAATAAAGTTAGCATATTATTATAGGGCTAATGACAACAATCTAATCTATCTACCTATATAGGCTAATTACTATGCCTATTATGGTATCTTATAATATTAAATAACGTTTTCTAGGATTAAATAGCCTATTAAGAGTGTATTAATAGAGTTTGCCTATTATTATAAGGGTAATCTAACCTGTTTGACCTATATAGGCTAATTACTATGTCTATTATGGTATCTTATAATATTAAATAACGTTTTCTGGGATTAAATGGCCTATTAAGAGTGTATCAATAAAGCTACCTAGCATATTATTATAGGGCTAATGACAACAATCTAATCTATTTAACCTATATACGCTAATCACTATCCCTATTATGGTATTTTATAATTTTTAATAATGTTTTCTGGGATTAAATGGCCTATTAAGAGTGTATTCATAGAGTTTGCCTTTCACTGCAGTGGCTATGACAACAAAGGCTGCCGGGCTGTCGTCTGCTGGCTATGACGTCATCACACAACACAGGCTGATGACACTCCTACACATTTGAGGTCAGGGTTCAAACTCTCTGAATAGACATATGACCTACTGATACTAAAATGCAATAATAATATATAATGCGATTTTATGCTCCTTGTAGGTAATATTAGGTTAGTTTTAGGCTTTATTTATGCTCAAAAAGGGTAAAATAAGGCCATTACAGGTGTCCTCAATAGAGACCCAAAATAGGGAAAGTGTCGGAAGCCTGGTATAAACAGAGGAAGAAGTGTTCGGATACCTTAAATGACTTAAAAACATATATATATCTTGCTTAAATACATACACAAATCAACTATTGGGACTAACCACGATACATAGATATAAAATGGTGATATATAAGTGTGTAAAATGTATTAATAGTCAGCTAGAACAATAATTTAATGGGTTTAATGACGGCAAAGTCGGCGTCATTAGTAGCAGTCAGAAGTCAGGTATCAATAGTCAACATTTTCTAAAGGGTAAGAGTTTATGCACTTTTCCTCCATTTAATGCCATTTTACCGGGACGTGGGCGTGTACATGGGTTCATGAGTGTCCCGTGGGTGTTCCGGGAGGGCGTGGGTCATGGGGCGTGCCGGGAAATAGGGAAAAATAGGGTTTGTAATGGTGCGTGTGTGGGGAGCGAAGGGCTGCATTATGACGTGTGGGGTGACATTCTAGCCTTATTTCCCGCCCTTATTAATGGTTTTATTTACTTCTCAC
>JACEEZ010010016.1:170000-177500 GCA_016584305.1 Chionoecetes opilio | reverse complement strand
GATAATTACTTCGCCAGTTAAATAAGAGTATTATATTTGTGGTTTCTTAATTAACCTCTTGAGACCCAGAGAGTAATTGCCATGGTAATTTGAGACCCAGAGAGTAATTGCCATGGTAATTTGAGACCCAGAGAGTAATTGCCATGGTAATTTGAGACCCAGAGAGTAATTGCCATGGTAATTTGAGACCCAGAGAGTAATTGCCATGGTAATTTGAGACCCAGAGAGTAATTGCCATGGTAATTTGAGACCCAGAGAGTAATGCATGGGTAATTTGAGACCCAGAGAGTAATTGCCTTGTAATTTGAGACCCAAGAGTAATTGCCATGGAATTTGAGACCCAGAGATAATTGCCATGGTAATTTGAGACCAAGAGTAATTGCCATTGTAATTTGAGGCCGAGTATTGCCATTGTAATTTGAGACCCAGAGAGTAATTGCCATGGTAATTTGAGCCCAGAGAGTAATTGCCAGGGGTAATTTGAGACCCAGAGAGTAATTGCCATGGTAATTTGAGACCCAGAGAGTAATTGCCATGGTAATTTGAGACCCAGAGAGTAATTGCCATGGTAATTTGAGACCCAGAGAGTAATTGCCATGGTAATTTGAGGACCCAGAGAGTAATTGCCATGGTAATTTGAGACCCAGAGAGTAATTGCCATTGTAATTTGAGGCCCAGAGAGTAATTGCCATGGTAATTTGAGGCCCAGAGAGTAATTGCCATTGTAATTTGAGACCCAGAGAGTAATTGCCATGGTAATTTGAGACCCAGAGAGTAATTGCCATGGTAATTTGAGGCCCAGAGAGTAATTGCCATGGTAATTTGAGGCCCAGAGAGTAATTGCCATTGTAATTTGAGGCCCAGAGAGTAATTGCCATTGTAATTTGAGACCCAGAGAGTAATTGCCATTGTAATTTGAGACCCAGAGAGTAATTGCCATTGTAATTTGAGGCCCAGAGAGTAATTGCCATTGTAATTTGAGGCCCAGAGAGTAATTGCCATTGTAATTTGAGACCCAGAGAGTAATTGCCATTGTAATTTGAGACCCAGAGAGTAATTGCCATTGTAATTTGAGACCCAGAGAGTAATTGCCATTGTAATTTGAGACCCAGAGAGTAATTGCCATTGTAATTTGAGACCCAGAGAGTAATTGCCATTGTAATTTGAGACCCAGAACGTAATTCCCATTGTAATTTGAGGCCCAGAGAGTAATTCCCATTGTAATTTGAGACCCAGAACGTAATTGCCATTGTAATTTGAGACCCAGAGAGTAATTGCCATGGTAATTTGAGACCCAGAGAGTAATTGCCATGGTAATTTGAGACCCAGAGAGTAATTGCCATGGTAATTTGAGGCCCAGAGAGTAATTGCCATTGTAATTTGAGACCCAGAGAGTAATTGCCATTGTAATTTGAGACCCAGAGAGTAATTGCCATTGTAATTTGAGGCCCAGAGAGTAATTGCCATTGTAATTTGAGGCCCAGAGAGTAATTGCCATTGTAATTTGAGGCCCAGAGAGTAATTGCCATTGTAATTTGAGACCCAGAGAGTAATTGCCATTGTAATTTGAGACCCAGAGAGTAATTGCCATTGTAATTTGAGGCCCAGAGAGTAATTGCCATTGTAATTTGAGGCCCAGAGAGTAATTGCCATTGTAATTTGAGACCCAGAGAGTAATTGCCATTGTAATTTGAGACCCAGAGAGTAATTGCCATTGTAATTTGAGACCCAGAGAGTAATTGCCATTGTAATTTGAGACCCAGAGAGTAATTGCCATTGTAATTTGAGACCCAGAGAGTAATTGCCATTGTAATTTGAGACCCAGAACGTAATTCCCATTGTAATTTGAGGCCCAGAGAGTAATTCCCATTGTAATTTGAGACCCAGAACGTAATTGCCATTGTAATTTGAGACCCAGAGAGTAATTGCCATGGTAATTTGAGACCCAGAGAGTAATTGCCATGGTAATTTGAGACCCAGAGAGTAATTGCCATGGTAATTTGAGGCCCAGAGAGTAATTGCCATTGTAATTTGAGACCCAGAGAGTAATTGCCATTGTAATTTGAGACCCAGAGAGTAATTGCCATTGTAATTTGAGACCCAGAACGTAATTGCCATTGTAATTTGAGGCCCAGAGAGTAATTGCCATTGTAATTTGAGACCCAGAACGTAATTTCCATTGTAATTTGAGGCCCAGAGAGTAATTGCCATTGTAATTTGAGACCCAGAACGTAATTTCCATTGTAATTTGAGGCCCAGAGAGTAATTTCCATTGTAATTTGAGACCCAGAACGTAATTTCCATTGTAATTTGAGGCCCAGAGAGTAATTGCCATTGTAATTTGAGACCCAGAACGTAATTCCCATTGTAATTTGAGGCCCAGAGAGTAATTCCCATTGTAATTTGAGACCCAGAACGTAATTGCCATTGTAATTTGAGACCCAGAGAGTAATTGCCATTGTAATTTGAGACCCAGAACGTAATTCCCATTGTAATTTGAGGCCCAGAACGTAATTTCCATTGTAATTTGAGACCCAGAACGTAATTGCCATTGTAATTTGAGACCCAGAACGTAATTCCCATTGTAATTTGAGATCCAGAACGTAATTTCCATTGTAATTTGAGACCCAGAACGTAATTGCCATTGTAATTTGAGACCCAGAACGTAATTTCCATTGTAATTTGAGACCCAGAACGTAATTTACATTGTAATTTGAGACCCAGAACGTAATTTCCATTGTAATTTGAGACACAGAACGTAATTGCCATTGTAATTTGAGACCCAGAACGTAATTTCCATTGTAATTTGAGACCCAGAACGTAATTTCCATTGTAATTTGAGACCCAGAACGTAATTTCCATTGTAATTTGAGACCCAGAACGTAATTTCCATTGTAATTTGAGACCCAGAACGTAATTTCCATTGTAATTTGAGACACAGAACGTAATTTCCATTGTAATTTGAGAGACAGAACGTAATTTCCATTGTAATTTGAGACCCAGAACGTAATTTCCATTGTAATTTGAGACCCAGAACGTAATTTCCATTGTAATTTGAGACCCAGAACGTAATTTCCATTGTAATTTGAGACCCAGAACGTAATTTCCTGTAACTGACCCAGTTCGTTCTGGGTCTCAAGGGGTTCAATCCAGCCACCTTGAGTGCAGGTGGCGACTATAGTGTTGAGTTATCTAGGCTAATAAAATGACATGAAGCTGTAATTCTATAAGCGTATATTAATTCCCTTGCTATATTTCAGATGTTGTTACAATGCCAAGATGACTATTGACGGGGGGGGTGGGGGAGGGGGGGGGGGGGCGGGGCGGCGGGGGGCGAATGGTGGGGGGGCGGGGAGGGGGGGCGGCAGAAGAGGAACCCCCAGAGAAAGAAATATGTGCCCGTCTAATCAACTACCAGACTCCCTACACCAACTCTCAAGGTAGGCGTGTGTGTGGGGGTGTGTGTGGGGGTGTGGGTGTTGGGTGGGGGTGTTGTCGTGGGTGTGTGTGTGGGTGTGTGTGTGGTGTGTGTGTGGGTGGTGTGGGTGTGTGGTTGTCTGGGTGGGGGGGGTGTGGTCTGTGTGTGGGGGGTGGGTGTGGGGTTGGTGTGGTGGTGTGGCGGTGGGTGGGTATGTGTGTGTGGGGGGGGGTGGTGGGGACTGTGGTGTGTTGTCTGGGTGTGGTGTGGGGTGGTGGTGGTGCTGTGTGTGGGTGTGTGTGTGTGTTATGGTAGTGAGTATCTGTCTGAGTTTGTTGTCGTCTGTATGTTGTTGTTGCTCTGCTCTGTCTCTGCGAGTCTGGTCTGTGGGGTCGTGCTTCGTGGTGTTGTTACGTGTTCATTACGTCGTAATCTCTCCTACAGTTTCGTCTCTCTCCTCTCTCTCTCTCTCTCTCTCTCTCTCTCTCATCTCTCCTCTCTCTCTCCTCTCTCCTCTCTCTCTCTCTCTCTCTCTCTCTCATATTCATCAACATACATTCATATCATGCCCAGTGTATACTACTACTCTCTAGACTACTACTACTACTACTACTACTACTACTACTACTACTACTACTACTACTATCACTACTACTACTACTACTACTACTACTACTACTACTATTATATACCTACTTAGGCTCATAGTGGATTAGACAGACATTGTTTACAGTATTAAATAGAATGCCTTAAAATATATCTATATGAAAGATTTGAGTTGTTGTTGTTGTCATATAATTGAAAACAGACACAGAAAATGACCACACACACACACACACACACACACACACACACACACACACACACACACACACACACACACACACACACACACACACACACACACACCGTCTATGGCTGCGTATAAGACGACTTTTCAACCTTAAAAAATAGCCCCGAAAATTGGGGGTCGTCATCTACATCCAGTATAAAATGTGAACCTTAGATCCTGTGGTGTAGGGGACGTTGTTAGCGCGGGTAATGAGTGGTGGCAGGCTTATCCTTGCCTTGGTGTGTGTGTGTGTGTGTGTGTCTGTCTGTGTGTCCGCGATAGGTGCCGCCCCCCGTGGTGGAATCCCCTCATCTGGCACAGTTTTGGAACCGGGTCGACCAGGGGAAGGTTTTAAGCCCATTTATGAGATGATCCGATCACTTTTTTTTCTTCTTTTTTTTAGCAGCCTATTAGCGAGAATTGTGAAAAAAAGTGGGTTGCGAGAATTGAGGAAACCTTGATGTAGGGTGATGGGTAATGGGTGAGTGAATGGGTGGGGTGATGGGTAATGGGTGTGGGGTGATGGGTGAGTGAATGGGTGATGGGTGAGTGAATGGGTGGGGGGTGATGGGTAATGGGTGAGTGAATGGGTTGGGGGTGATGGGTAATGGGTGAGTGAATGGGTGGGGGTGATGGGTAATGGTGAGTGAATGGGGGGGGGTGATGGGTAATGGGTGGTGATGGTGGGGGGTGATGGGTAATGGGTGAGTGAATGGGTGGGGGGTGATGGGTAATGGGTGAGTGAATGGGTGGGGGGTGATGGGTAATGGGTGAGTGAATGGGTGGGGGGTGATGGGTAATGGGTGAGTGAATGGGTGGGGGGTGATGGGTAATGGGTGAGTGAATGGGTTGGGGGTGATGTGAATGGGTTGGCGTTAATACATACATTTCTACATCCATGATTTCAGGAAGGTTAGAATAATAAGTGTAGCTAGATGAGTAAGGTGATCAGGACATGTCATGTACCTGTCTGTAGGGCTGCAACCAGAACTATGTGTTGAGGAGTGCCTTGAGGAGTGCCATGAGTGTGTTGAGGCGTAACCTTGTATAACCTGAGTGGCTTACCTTGGAGGGTAGACTTATACGGCGGGTATAGCCAAAAACCTACGCTTTTACTAGAAATTTCGGGGTCGTCTTACACACCGAGTCGTTTCATACGCAGCCATAAACGGTAACATTCTTTTACCATTGCCTGCTTGCCCTCTGCCCCCCTTGCCCCCCCTAACTTGCCCCCTGCCCCCCTTTGACCCCCCTTTGACCCGCCCCCCGCCCGGCTATTTCGCAGTGCTGCCGTCTCTCTGTTGTATTGTGGGAGGGAACTTTCTCGCGTCTCCGAGTGAGCCTACGGTGGGCCATACAGTGGAAGGTATAACTCTGCCAGGGGGGGGGGAGAGAGAGAGAGAGAGAGAGAGAGAGAGAGAGAGAGAGAGAGAGAGAGAGAGAGACGTCACTACCTTAATGTATCGTAGCTTGATTTTGAAAGAGAATAAGAGAGAGAGAGAGAGAGAGAGAGACGTGTAAGTTAATCTAATTTAACGTAACCTAGCTGGATTTTGAAAGAGAGAGAGAGAGAGAGAGAGAGAGAGAGAGAGAGAGAGAGGTTATTTCGGTGTTTAAATATATGATACAGTAAACCCTGGATAAATCGAACCATTGGGAGGGAAGGGTCAATCACACTATCCGATAGTTGGTCACATAGCCAGGTAAGTACTACTAGAGTCTACTAGAGTCTACTAGGGTACTACTAGGCCTAACTAGAGCCTACTAGAGTACTACTAAGCCAAGCTAGAGTTCCCTATATCAGAGGCTTCTTCCAATGCAACACAGCGTTCGGTTTATCAGAAATTTGGTTTAACGAGGGTTTACTGTATTGCTAAAGGATTGAATTGATGTGTGTGCGTGTGTGTGTTAGTGTGTGTGTGTGCTCTCTCTCTCTCTCTCTCTCTCTCTCTCTCTCTCTCTCTCTCTCTCTCTCTCTCTCTCTCTCTCTTCTCTCTCTCTCTGTGTGTCTCTGCCTGTCTGTCTGTCTCTTCTCTCTCTTCTCTCTCCTCTCTCCTCTCTCTCTCTCTCTCTCTCTCTCTCTCCTCTCTCTCTCTCTCTCTCTCTCTCTCTCTCTCTCTCTCTCTCTCTCTCTCTCTATCTATCTATCTATCTATCTATCTATCTATCTATCTATCTATCTCTCGCTCGCTCGCTCGATCGCTCTCGCTCGGTCGCTCGCTTTTGATGGCTCGTTTACAATATATTTATCTATATATATATATATTTTTTTTATTAGTTTGTTTATCCAAATTTTTGTAGATTTTTTTATTTGCTGTGTTCTGGTTTTTTGCTCTCTGTCCTGTCTCGTCTCTGCTCTGTCTGTCTCTCTCGTCTGTGTCTGTCTGTCTCGCTCTCTCTGTCTGTCTGTCTCTCTGTCTGTCTGTCTCCTCTGTTCTGTCTGTCTGCTTGTCTGTCGTCTGTCTCTGTGTCTGTCTCTGTTCTGTCTCGCTCTGTGTCTGTCTGTCTGTCTCTCTCTGTCTGTCTGTCTGCTCTGTCTGTCTGCTGTCTGTCTGTCTGTCTGTCTCGCTCTGTGTCTGTCTGTCTGTCTCTCTCTGTCTGTCTGTCTGTCTCTCTCTGTCTGTCTGTCTTCTCTTCTTCTGTCTCGTCTGTCTGTCTGTCTCCTGTCTCTGTCTGTCTGTCTGTCCCGTCTCTCTCTGTCTGTCTGTCGTCTCTGTCTGTCTGTCTGTCTCTCTCTGTCTGTCTGTCTCTCCTTTTGTGTCTCGCTGTCTGTCTGTCTCGTCGTGTCTTCTGTCTGTCTCTGTCTGCTGTCGTCTCTCTCTGTCTGTCTGTCTCGCTCTGTCTGTCTGTCTCGCTCTGTGTCTGTCTGTCTGTCTCTGTGTCTGTCTGTCTCTCTCTGTCTGTCTGTCTCGCTCTGTCTGTCTGTCTCGCTCTCTGTCTGTCTCGCTCTGTTCTGTCTGTCTGTCTCTGTTGTCTGTCCTTCTGTCTTCTCCTCTGTCTCGTCTGCTCTGTCTGCTGCTCTGTCTGTCTGTCTCCTCTGTCTGTCTGTCTGCTCTGTGTCTGTCTGTCTGTCTCTGCTGTTCTGTCCTGTCTCTCTCTCTGTCTGTCTGTCTCGCTCTGTCTGTCTGTCTGTCTCTGTCTGTCTGTCTCTCTCTGTCTGTCTCTGCTCTTGTCTGTCTCTGTCCTGTCTCGCTCTGTCTGTCTGTCTCTCTCTGTCTGTCTCGCTCTGTGTCTGTCTGTCTCGCTCTGT
>JACEEZ010010016.1:120000-167500 GCA_016584305.1 Chionoecetes opilio | reverse complement strand
ACTACTACTACTACTACTATCTGCATGTGTTGTGTAGAGACAGGAGGAGGTAATTATCTCTCTCTCTCTCTCTCTCTCTCTCTCTCTCTCTCTCTCTCTCTCTCTCTCTCTCTCTCTCTCTCTCTCTCTTAAGCAAAGCATGTATACTTTATGGAGAATGCATTATGTGTAAGTATTTGTATAGCCTATTTATGTGTGGTGTGTGTGTGTGTGTGTGTGTGTGTGTGTGTGTGTGTGTGTGTGTGTGTGTGTGTGTGTGTGTGTGTGGTGTGTGTGTGTGTGTGTGTGTGTGTGTGTGTGTGACAGATTATTATTATTACTGAAAAGACTGAATATTTTCATGCAATAATGTAATAAGAGAGAGAGAGAGAGAGAAAGAGAGGAGAGAGAGAGAGAGAGAGAGAGAGAGAGAGAGAGAGAGAGAGAGAAGAGAGAGATGAGAGAGAGAGAGGAGAGAACCAAACTAAATCATTCCATCTAACGAAAACAAATATTTTTCTCCCTATTTCCACACACACACACACACACACACACACACACACACACACACACACACACACACACACACACACACACACACACACACACACACACACACACACACACACACACACACACACACACACACACACACCCACCACACACACACCACACACACACACACACACACACAGACGCACACACACACTACACACCCACACAACAACAACAACAACAACAACAACCACCCAAACACACGCCCAAAAGCACACACAAATACCTACAATCCTGGTTCGCAAACGGGGGTACCTCGGGTCACAACGCGGGTCACAACGCGGGTCACAACACGGGTCACAACACAGGTCACAACGAGGGTCCCACAGGTCAAGACGACTTCCCGATTATCGACGACCCCGATAATCTCTCCACGCTATGGCCCGATGACCCGGATTCTGGCCACCCCTTCACTAAGGCTGCATTGCAAGGTGACCTGACCACCGTGCAGGAGTATGTGGCCCGCCCGACCTTTGACCCGGCCAACAAGAAGGCCCAGCATGCCCTGCTTGTCGCTTGTAGGACTGGTACGTGATTTTACAAGGTTTTTGTTGTTTACATTCCTTACCCTTGCCTTGAGGCCCATAGAGTGTAGATTGCATTGTAACTTTGTGTGCCATTAACCTTGTCAGTGAGTTTCTAAGCAAAGTTTATATAGCTATAGAACTGTGTTAGGTACTACTACTTTCACTAACTACTGTGGTATATTCCAGTGACTTTCCTCTATATTATATGGCTGACAACAGACCATTTTATATAGCAAAGGAAAGATCTGGGCGTGAAGGGGTTACTACTACTACTACTACTACTACTACTACTACTACTACTACTACTACTACTACTACTACTACTACCACTACCACTACCACTACTACTACACTACAACAACAGACCATTTTATATAGCCAAGGAAAGATCTGGGCGTCAAGGGGTTAACACTACTACTACTACTACTACTACTACTACTACTACTACTACTACTACTACTACTACTACTACTACTACTACTACTACTACTACTACTGGGCGTGAAGGGCTTAACAATACACACACTAAACAGGTCATAGCTATAAAACATTGCTTAGACTCACTACAAAGCGTCTAATGGCACACAAATTACCATGGCAATTACTCTCTGGGCCTCGGGGGGTAATGACGTATCACTTATTTGATGTCAAGTTTGGTTATTGATTTCTCATGATGATTAAATAATGGTGTGTATAATTAAACGTCAGAAGAAAAAATATATATAACTTTTTTGGGCAGTTTCTTATATATTTATTTTAAGGTGTTTTGGGGTGAATTTTTTTTTTTTTTTTTTTTTTTTTTTTTTTTTTTTTTTTTTTTTTTTTTTTTTTTATGTAGGCTGGCTATTTCTTGAGCAATGAGAGAATAATGACCACTTTTTTTGGTGGGGGTGTGTTTTTTTCTTGTGTGGTGGTCGCTAATTTTTACACTCAGTAAATTTGTGTGTGTGTGTGTTTGAGTAAGTTTTTTTTGTGTGTCGTGTGTGTTTAATTTTTTTTTGTGTGTTTGAGTAAGTTTTTTTTTGTGTTTTTTTTAGTAAGTTTTTTTTTTTGTGTGTGTGTGTGTGTTTAAGTTTTTTTTGTGTTTTGAGTAAGTTTTTTTTTTTTTGTTTTTTGTTTTGAGTAAGTTTTTTTTTTTTTTGTTTTTTGGTAAGTTTTTTTTTGTGTTTTGAGTAAGTTTTTTTTTTTTTTTTTTTTGTTTTGAGTAAGTTTTTTTGTGTGTGTTTAGTTTTTTTTGTGTTTGAGTAAGTTTTTTTTGTTGTGTTTGAGTAAGTTTTTTTTTGTTTGTTGTAAGTTTTTTTGTGTGTTTTGAGTAAGGTTTTTTTTTGTGTGTGTGTGTTTAAGTTTTTTTTGTGTGTTTTGAGTAAGTTTTTTTTTTTTTTTTTTGTGTGAAGTTTTGTGTGTGTGTGTGTTTAAGTTTTTTGTGTGTGTTTGAGTAAGTTTTTTTTTGTGTGTGTGTGAGTAAGTTTTTTGTGTGTTTGAGTAAGGTTTTTTTTTTTTGTACGGTTTTATTTGTGTTTTTTTGGTGTATGTGTTATTTTTTGATGACTAATGCTGTTGTTGTTGTTGTTGTTGTTGTTGTGTTGGGCAGGTAACGTTGAGTTGACTCGAGTGTTGTTGGCTGCGGGAGTGGACGTGCACTGCAAGGACGCCAAGAGTGGGTGGCAGCCCATCCATATAGCCACCTGTGAGTGTGTGTGTGAAGAATGATGATAATAATAAGAGTAATATTGATGATGATAATGATAATTCCAATATATGTATCCTTAAATTCCTCAAAAAATCTAAAATCTTCTCCCCCACCAAAAAAAAAATCTGATCTAAAATATAAACTCTGTCAAAATATAAACTGTCAAAATATCTATCTATATATATATATCTTTATCTATATATATTAATTTACATTGAACAGGAATTTATTAGTTTAAACCAAATCGCATCTCTCAAATAAAACAAAAAATCTCATCGCAAAAAAAGTCTTCTATCTCAAAAAAAAAAAAAAATATTCATCTAAAAAAAAAAAAATCTCAAAAAACAAAAAATTCATCTAAAAAAAAAAAAATCTGATATATATAAAAAAAAAAATCATCTCAAAAAAATCTTATCTTCAAAACTAAAAATTTCATCTCAAAAAAAAAAAAAATCTTGTATCTCAAAAAAAAAAAATTGCCCCCCCACTAACCCCCCTTTCCGCCCCCTTTGCCCCCCAGACCGTGACCATGTAGCCGTGGTGGAGGCCTTGGCCATGGAGGGGGAGTGGCGTCGAGGTGTTGCCCTGGTGAGGTTCCGAGGCATCACCTGTAACCTCCTACACCTAGCTGCTAACTTTGGCTGCCTGGCTGTCCTGCGTTATCTACTCTCACACACCGTACGCCTCGGGTGCGTGCGTGTGTGTGTGTGTGTGTGTGTGTGTGTGTGTGTGGTGTGTGTGTGTGTGTGTGTGTGTACCTAGTTCCTAGTTGTATTTACCTAGTAGTGTTTTACAGGGCCTGAGCTACACTGGTATGGTCCCGTCTCCATAGCTACATTTATCCAGTCTCCTTCAACTATGTGTATGCCTGTGTGTCTGTGTGTGTGTGTGCCTGTCTGTGTGTGTGCGTGTGTGTGCAGTAGTCTCTCATTGTCTTGTGTGTTGTGTGTGTGTGTGTGTGTGTGTCTGTGTGTGTGGTCTCCCCTTTCTCTTCTCTGCTCGAGTGTAGGTATAACTATTTCCTTTCACCTCGCCTCATAACAAAGTTCTTCTAGCTCTGGTACCATCTCTGTTGCCATTCTCTGTCTTGAAATATCCCGCTGGGCACGCCGGCAGATTGTTTCACATGGAGAACAACACAGTAATAGAACCCTTACCCCCCCCCACACACCCCTAACACACCCTAACACACCCTAACGCACCCTTCCCCCGCAGCCTACACTTGGAGGTGCGAGACGCGGCCCACTGGACGGCCCTGCACCATGCGGCCTTCGAGGGCCGGGCGCAGGCTGTCACCCTCCTGCTCCAGGGTGGCGCTGACATCAACACTGCTGACCCCCATGTGAGTGTGTGCGTCTGTGTGTGTGTGTGTGTGTGTGTGTCTGGGTGTGTGTGTGTGTGTGTATTTATTTTGTATACATGTGTGGGTATAGCGCATGTAGGCAGTGAGCTCCAGGGGTGGGATGGCAGGCCCTGGAGGCACACTTGAGGGCTGTGATGGCAGGCCCTGGAGGCACACTTGAGGGGTGTGATGGCAGGCCCTGGAGGCACACTTGAGGGCTGTGATGGCAGGCCTGGAGGCACACTTGAGGGCTGTGATGGCAGCCCTGGAGGCACACTTGAGGGCTGTGATGGCAGGCCCTGGAGGCACACTTGAGGGCTGTGATGGCAGGCCCTGGAGGCACACTTGAGGGCTGTGATGGCAGGCCCTGGAGGCACACTTGAGGGCTGTGATGGCAGGCCCTGGAGGCACACTTGAGGGCTGTGATGGCAGGCCCTGGAGGCACACTTGAGGGCTGTGATGGCAGGCCCTGGAGGCACACTTGAGGGCTGTGATGGCAGGCCCTGGAGGCACACTTGAGGGGTGGGATGGCAGGCCCTGGAGGCACACTTGAGGGCTGTGATGGCAGGCCCTGGAGGCACACTTGAGGGCTGTGATGGCAGGCCCTGGAGGCACACTTGAGGGCTGTGATGGCAGGCCCTGGAGGCACACTTGAGGGCTGTGATGGCAGGCCCTGGAGGCACACTTGAGGGCTGTGATGGCTTGGCCCTGGAGGCACACTTGAGGGCTGTGATGGTTGGCCCTGGAGGCACACTTGAGGGCTGTGATGGCAGGCCCTGGAGGCACACTTGAGGGCTGTGATGGCAGGCCCTGGAGGCACACTTGAGGGCTGTGATGGCAGGCCCTGGAGGCACACTTGAGGGCTGTGATGGCTGGCCCTGGAGGCACACTTGAGGGCTGTGATGGTTGGCCCTGGAGGCACACTTGAGGGCTGTGATGGCAGGCCCTGGAGGCACACTTGAGTGCTGTGATGGCAGGCCCTGGAGGCACACTTGAGGGCTGTGATGGTTGGCCCTGGAGGCACACTTGAGGGCTGTGATGGCAGGCCCTGGAGGCACACTTGAGGGGTGTGATGGTAGGCCCTGGAGGCACACTTGAGGGCTGTGATGGTAGGCCCTGGAGGCACACTTGAGGGGTGTGATGGTAGGCCCTGGAGGCACACTTGAGGGCTGTGATGGTTGGCCCTGGAGGCACACTTGAGGGCTGTGATGGCAGGCCCTGGAGGCACACTTGAGGGCTGTAATGGCAGGCCTGGAGGCACACTTGAGGGCTGTGATGGTAGGCCCTGGAGGCACACTTGAGGGGTGTGATGGTAGGCCCTGGAGGCACACTTGAGGGCTGTGATGGTTGGCCCTGGAGGCACACTTGAGGGCTGTGATGGCAGGCCCTGGAGGCACACTTGAGGGCTGTGATGGTTGGCCCTGGAGGCACACTTGAGGGCTGTGATGGTAGGCCCTGGAGGCACACTTGAGGGCTGTGATGGTAGGCCCTGGAGGCACACTTGAGGGGTGTGATGGTAGGCCCTGGAGGCACACTTGAGGGCTGTGATGGTTGGCCCTGGAGGCACACTTGAGGGCTGTGATGGCAGGCCCTGGAGGCACACTTGAGGGCTGTGATGGCAGGCCCTGGAGGCACACTTGAGGGCTGTGATGGCAGGCCCTGGAGGCACACTTGAGGGCTGTGATGGTTGGCCCTGGAGGCACACTTGAGGGCTGTGATGGCAGGCCCTGGAGGCACACTTGAGGGCTGTGATGGCAGGCCCTGGAGGCACACTTGAGGGCTGTGATGGTTGGCCCTGGAGGCACACTTGAGGGCTGTGATGGCAGGCCCTGGAGGCACACTTGAGGGCTGTGATGGTTGGCCCTGGAGGCACACTTGAGGGCTGTGATGGCAGGCCCTGGAGGCACACTTGAGGGCTGTGATGGCAGGCCCTGGAGGCACACTTGAGGGCTGTGATGGCAGGCCCTGGAGGCACACTTGAGGGCTGTGATGGTTGGCCCTGGAGGCACACTTGAGGGCTGTGATGGCAGGCCCTGGAGGCACACTTGAGGGCTGTGATGGCAGGCCCTGGAGGCACACTTGAGGGCTGTGATGGTTGGCCCTGGAGGCACACTTGAGGGCTGTGATGGCAGGCCCTGGAGGCACACTTGAGGGCTGTGATGGCTGGCCCTGGAGGCACACTTGAGGGCTGTGATGGTTGGCCCTGGAGGCACACTTGAGGCTGTGATGGCAGGCCCTGGAGGCACACTTGAGGGCTGTGATGGCAGGCCCTGGAGGCACACTTAGGGCTGTGATGGCAGGCCCTGGAGGCACACTTGAGGGCTGTGATGGCTGGCCCTGGAGGCACACTTGAGGGCTGTGATGGTTGGCCCTGGAGGCACACTTGAGGGCTGTGATGGCAGGCCCTGGAGGCACACTTGAGTGCTGTGATGGCAGGCCCTGGAGGCACACTTGAGGGCTGTGATGGTTGGCCCTGGAGGCACACTTGAGGGCTGTGATGGCAGGCCCTGGAGGCACACTTGAGGGGTGTGATGGTAGGCCCTGGAGGCACACTTGAGGGCTGTGATGGTAGGCCCTGGAGGCACACTTGAGGGGTGTGATGGTAGGCCCTGGAGGCACACTTGAGGGCTGTGATGGTTGGCCCTGGAGGCACACTTGAGGGCTGTGATGGCAGGCCCTGGAGGCACACTTGAGGCTGTAATGGCAGGCCCTGGAGGCACACTTGAGGGCGTGATGGTAGGCCCTGGAGGCACCACTTGAGGGGGTGATGGTAGGCCCTGGAGGCACACTTGAGGGCTGTGATGGTTGGCCCTGGAGGCACACTTGAGGGCTGTGATGGCAGGCCCTGGAGGCACACTTGAGGGCTGTGATGGTTGGCCCTGGAGGCACACTTGAGGGCTGTGATGGTAGGCCCTGGAGGCACACTTGAGGGCTGTGATGGTAGGCCCTGGAGGCACACTTGAGGGGTGTGATGGTAGGCCCTGAGGCACACTTGAGGGCTGTGATGGTTGGCCCTGAGGCACACTTGAGGGCTGTGATGGCAGGCCCTGGAGGCACACTTGAGGCTGTGATGGCAGGCCCTGGAGGCACACTTGAGGGCTGTGATGGCAGGCCCTGAGGCACACTTGAGGGCTGTGATGGTTGGCCCTGGAGGCACACTTGAGGGCTGTGATGGCAGGCCCTGGAGGCACACTTGAGGGCTGTGATGGCAGCCCTGGAGGCACACTTGAGGGCTGTGATGGTTGGCCCTGGAGGCACACTTGAGGGCTGTGATGGCAGGCCCTGGAGGCACACTTGAGGGCTGTGATGGTTGGCCCTGGAGGCACACTTGAGGGCTGTGATGGCAGGCCCTGGAGGCACACTTGAGGGCTGTGATGGCAGGCCCTGGAGGCACACTTGAGGGCTGTGATGGCAGGCCCTGGAGGCACACTTGAGGGCTGTGATGGTTGGCCCTGGAGGCACACTTGAGGGCTGTGATGGCAGGCCCTGGAGGCACACTTGAGGGCTGTGATGGCAGGCCCTGGAGGCACACTTGAGGGCTGTGATGGTTGGCCTGGAGGCACACTTGAGGGCTGTGATGGCAGGCCCTGGAGGCACACTTGAGGGCTGTGATGGCTGGCCCTGGAGGCACACTTGAGGGCTGTGATGGTTGGCCCTGGAGGCACACTTGAGGGCTGTGATGGCAGGCCCTGGAGGCACACTTGAGGGCTGTGATGGCAGGCCCTGGAGCACACTTGAGGGCTGTGATGGCAGGCCCTGGAGGCACACTTGAGGGCTGTGATGGCTGGCCCTGGAGGCACACTTGAGGGCTGTGATGGTTGGCCCTGGAGGCACACTTGAGGGCTGTGATGGCAGGCCCTGGAGGCACACTTGAGTGCTGTGATGGCAGGCCCTGGAGGCACACTTGAGGGCTGTGATGGTTGGCCCTGGAGGCACACTTGAGGCTGTGATGGCAGGCCCTGGAGGCACACTTGAGGGGTGTGATGGTAGGCCCTGGAGGCACACTTGAGGGCTGTGATGGTAGGCCCTGGAGGCACACTTGAGGGGTGTGATGGTAGGCCCTGGAGGCACACTTGAGGGCTGTGATGGTTGGCCCTGGAGGCACACTTGAGGGCTGTGATGGCAGGCCCTGGAGGCACACTTGAGGGCTGTAATGGCAGGCCCTGGAGCACACTTGAGGGCTGTGATGGTAGGCCCTGGAGGCACACTTGAGGGTGTGATGGTAGGCCCTGGAGGCACACTTGAGGGCTGTGATGGTTGGCCCTGGAGGCACACTTGAGGGCTGTGATGGCAGGCCCTGGAGGCACACTTGAGGGCTGTGATGGTTGGCCCTGGAGGCACACTTGAGGGCTGTGATGGTAGGCCCTGGAGGCACACTTGAGGGCTGTGATGGTAGGCCCTGGAGGCACACTTGAGGGGTGTGATGGTAGGCCCTGGAGGCACACTTGAGGGCTGTGATGGTTGGCCCTGGAGGCACACTTGAGGGCTGTGATGGCAGGCCCTGGAGGCACACTTGAGGGCTGTGATGGCAGGCCCTGGAGGCACACTTGAGGGCTGTGATGGCAGGCCCTGGAGGCACACTTGAGGGCTGTGATGGTTGGCCCTGGAGGCACACTTGAGGGCTGTGATGGCAGGCCCTGGAGGCACACTTGAGGGCTGTGATGGCAGGCCCTGGAGGCACACTTGAGGGCTGTGATGGTTGGCCCTGGAGGCACACTTGAGGGCTGTGATGGCAGGCCCTGGAGGCACACTTGAGGGCTGTGATGGTTGGCCCTGGAGGCACACTTGAGGGCTGTGATGGCAGCCCTGGAGGCACACTTGAGGGCTGTGATGGCAGGCCCTGGAGGCACACTTGAGGGCTGTGATGGCAGGCCCTGGAGGCACACTTGAGGGCTGTGATGGTTGGCCCTGGAGGCACACTTGAGGGCTGTGATGGCAGGCCCTGGAGGCACACTTGAGGCTGTGATGGCAGGCCCTGGAGGCACACTTGAGGGCTGTGATGGTTGGCCCTGGAGGCACACTTGAGGGCTGTGATGGCAGGCCCTGGAGGCACACTTGAGGGCTGTGATGGCTGGCCCTGGAGGCACACTTGAGGGCTGTGATGGTAGGCCCTGGAGGCACACTTGAGGGCTGTGATGGTTGGCCCTGGAGGCACACTTGAGGGCTGTGATGGTTGGCCCTGGAGGCACACTTGAGGGCTGTGATGGTAGGCCCTGGAGGCACACTTGAGGGCTGTGATGGTAGGCCCTGGAGGCACACTTGAGGGCTGTGATGGTAGGCCCTGGAGGCACACTTGAGGGCTGTGATGGTTGGCCCTGGAGGCACACTTGAGGGCTGTGATGGCTGGCCCTGGAGGCACACTTGAGGGCTGTGATGGCAGGCCCTGGAGGCACACTTGAGGGCTGTGATGGTTGGCCCTGGAGGCACACTTGAGGGCTGTGATGGTAGGCCCTGGAGGCACACTTGAGGGCTGTGATGGCAGGCCCTGGAGGCACACTTGAGGGCTGTGATGGTAGGCCCTGGAGGCACACTTGAGGGCTGTGATGGCAGGCCCTGGAGGCACACTTGAGGGCTGTGATGGCAGGCCCTGGAGGCACACTTGAGGGCTGTGATGGCAGGCCCTGGAGGCACACTTGAGGGCTGTGATGGCAGGCCCTGGAGGCACACTTGAGGGCTGTGATGGTAGGCCCTGGAGGCACACTTGAGGGCTGTGATGGCAGGCCCTGGAGGCACACTTGAGGGCTGTGATGGTAGGCTCTGGAGGCACACTTGGGGCTGTGATGGTAGGCCCTGGAGGCACACTTGAGGGGTGTGATGGTAGGCCCTGGAGGCACACTTGAGGGGTGTGATGGTAGGCCCTGGAGGCACACTTGAGGGCTGTGATGGTTGGCCCTGGAGGCACACTTGAGGGCTGTGATGGTTGGCCCTGGAGGTTCACTTGAGGGCTGTGATGGTAGGCCCTGGAGGCACACTTGAGGGCTGTGATAGCAGGCCCTGGAGGCACACTTGAGGGCTGTGATGGTTGGCCCTGGAGGCACACTTGAGGGCTGTGATGGCAGGCCCTGGAGGCACACTTGAGGGCTGTGATGGTTGGCCCTCGCCCGTGGTGGCGCAGGCAGGATTGTTATAGTGACGCCTGTGATTAGAGGCTCATGCCGCCCCCCTGTGTCCTCCCAGGCACTCACAGTCCAAGGCAGAGTTAATGGGCAGGGCATGTGGGTGTTCTTAGGCCACTCCACGGTGCTGAGAATGATTTTAAGTGGATTTATGGGTCTCACTCGGGATCGAACTCGGGTCTTCGAGAACGCCACGCGGTGACGCTAACCACTCTGCTACCACCTCCCCACCGTGTGTGTGTGTGTGTGTGTGTGTGCATGTCTGTTCCGCCGTGCCGAATCCTCACCCCTCCCCCCTCCCTACAGGGTGTGACGCCCCTCCACGCGGCAGCTTACAACGAGCACATCCCTATCGTGAGGTTTCTCCTGAGTCGCGGCGCCAACCCCAAGATGATTGTGAAGGCCCCAACCTCAGGTGTGTGGGTGTGTGTGGGTGTGGGTGGTGGGTGTGGGTGTGTCTCTCTATCTATCTCTCAGGCCTAAGGAGAAAGCTGGAACCATGGTGGGAGGTGTGTGTGTGTAGTATTTGGGTAGAAAGATGTTTTTAATGTCTTTTCCTGGTGATAAGCTGTCTGGAAATTATTACTCTAAGGTCTTTCTACTACTTCTACTACTACTACTACTACTACTACTACTACTACTACTACTACTACTACTACTACTACTACTACTACTACTACTACTACTACTACTACTACTACTACTACTTCCTTCTGTACAGTTGTAATAATAATAGTAATAATGTTTTGTTTAAAGTAGTGTGGGTTTTATTATTATTAGTAGTAGTATTATTATTATTGTTTATATATTCTAAGGTGGGTCTAATTTTTTATGGTATTATAATTGCTCCTTGCTATTATTTATATCTACGTGTGTGTGTGTGGGTGTGGGTGTGTGTGTGTGTGGTGTGTGTGTGTGTTGGTGTGGGTGTGTGTGTGGGGGTGTGAGGGGTGTGTGTGTGTGTGTGTGGTGTGTGTGGGGTGTGGGGGTAGGGGTAGGTGTGGGTGTGTGTGGTGTGTGTGTGTGTGTGTGTGTGTGGGTGTGAGTGTGTGGGTGTGGTGTGTGTGTGTGTTTGGGGTGTGTGTGTGTGTGGGTGGGTGGGTGTGTGTGGGTGTGGGTGTGTGTGTGAATTAGTGAAGCTATAAAGTTATTGAAGCTACAAGTGACTGATGATGACAATGATGAAAACTACAAGAAAAAAAAACAATGCTATAATGAAAATGATGACGATGATGAATGATAATGAAAATGATGATGATGATGATAGTAACACCCCACTAATGATAACAATGAAGAATGATGATGACGATGATACTATTGATAATGACAGTAGCCCCCCACTAACTGCACCTATGATGATGACGATGATGGATGATGATAATGATACTAGCACCACTAACTGCACCTATGATGATGACGATGATGAAAACCTCGGACTCTAACGACGTAGTTACCGAACTGACTACTAACACCTCTCCTAACACCACTCCTAACACCACCTCTAACACCACTCCTAACACTACTAACACCACTCCTAACACCATCTAACCACTATAACACCACTACTAACACCTCTACGACACTCCTAACACCACTCCTAACACCACTCCTAACACCTCTAACACCACTCCTAACACTACTAACACCACTCCTAACACCACTCCTAACACCACTACTAACACCACTACTAACACCACTACTAACACCTCTCCTAACACCACTCCTAACACCACTCCTAACACTACTAACACCACTACTAACACCACTACTAACACCACTACTAACACCTCTCCTAACACCACTCCTAACACCACTCCTAACACCACTACTAACACCACTCCTAACACCACTACTAACACCACTACTAACACCACTACTAACACCACTCCTAACACCACTCCTAACACCACTACTAACACCACTCCTAACACCTCTAACACCACTACTAACACCACTCCTAACACCACTCCTAACACCGTTCCTAACACCACTCCTAACACCACTCCTAACACCACTACTAACACCACTACTAACACCACTCCTAACACCACTACTAACACCACTACTAACACCACTACTAACACCACTACTAACCACACAACCCTAACACCACTCCTAACACCACTACTAACACCACTACTAACACCACTACTAACACCACTACTAACACCACTCCTAACACTGCTCCTAACACCACTACTAACACCACTACTAACACCACTACTAACACCACTCCTAACACTGCTCCTAACACCACTACTAACACCACTCCTAACACCACTCCTAACATCACTACTAACACCACTCCTAACACCACTCCTAACACCACTACTAACACCACTCCTAACACTGCTCCTAACACCACTACTAACACCACTACTAACACCACTACTAACACTACTACTAACACCACTACTAACACCACTCCTAACACTACTACTAACACCACTCCTAACACCACTACTAACATCACTCCTAACACCACTCCTAACACCACTCCTAACACCACTACTAACACCACTCCTAACACTGCTCCTAACACCACTACTAACACCACTACTAACACCACTACTAACACTACTACTAACACCACTACTAACACCACTCCTAACACTACTACTAACACCACTCCTAACACCACTCCTAACACTACTACTAACACCACTACTAACACCACTACTAACACCACTCCTAACACCACTACTAACACCACTACTAACACCACTCCTAACACCACTCCTAACACCACTACTAACACCACTCCTAACACTACTACTAACACAACTACTAACACCACTACTAACACCACTCCTAACACCACTCCTAACACCACTACTAACACCACTACTAACACCACTCCTAACACCACTCCTAACACCACTACTAACACCACTACTAACACCACTCCTAACACCACTACTAACACCACTACTAACACCACTACTAACACCGTTCCTAACACCACTACTAACACCATATATTTAATCACAAAACACAGGCATCATTTTAATTAATCAGGAGAAGGGAATACTACAGTTCTTCTTAATGGCAGCTGTATTTTATCATAGTTAACCCTATTATCAGGTAAACACAGGCATAGTTAACCCTATTATCAGGTAAACACAGGCATAGTTAACCCTAGTATCAGGTAAACACAGGCATAGTTAACCCTATTATCAGGTAAACACAGGCATAGTTAACCCTAGTATCAGGTAAACACAGGCATAGTTAACCCTAGTATCAGGTAAACACAGGCATAGTTAACCCTATTATCAGGTAAACACAGGCATAGTTAACCCTATTATCAGGTAAACACAGGCATAGTTAACCCTATTATCAGGTAAACACAGGCATAGTTAACCCTATTATCAGGTAAACACAGGCATAGTTAACCTTAGTATCAGGTAAACACAGGCATAGTTAACCCTAGTATCAGGTAAACACAGGCATAGTTAACCCTATTATCAGGTAAACACAGGCATAGTTAACCCTATTATCAGGTAAACACAGGCATAGTTAACCCTAGTATCAGGTAAACACAGGCATAGTTAACCCTATTATCAGGTAAACACAGGCATAGTTAACCCTATTATCAGGTAAACACAGGCATAGTTAACCCTAGTATCAGGTAAACACAGGCATAGTTAACCCTATTATCAGGTAAACACAGGCATAGTTAACCCTATTATCAGGTAAACACAGGCATAGTTAACCCTATTATCAGGTAAACACAGGCATAGTTAACCCTATTATCAGGTAAACACAGGCATAGTTAACCCTATATCAGGTAAACACAGGCATAGTTAACCCTATTATCAGGTAAACACAGGCATAGTTAACCCTAGTATCAGGTAAACACAGGCATAGTTAACCCTATTATCAGGTAAACACAGGCATAGTTAACCCTATTATCAGGTAAACACAGGCATAGTTAACCCTATTATCAGGTAAACACAGGCATAGTTAACCCTATTATCAGGTAAACACAGGCATAGTTAACCCTATTATCAGGTAAACACAGGCATAGTTAACCCTATTATCAGGTAAACACAGGCATAGTTAACCCTAGTATCAGGTAAACACAGGCATAGTTAACCCTAGTATCAGGTAAACACAGGCATAGTTAACCCTAGTATCAGGTAAACACAGGCATAGTTAACCCTATTATCAGGTAAACACAGGCATAGTTAACCCTATTATCAGGTAAACACAGGCATCATTTTAACCAGGAGACCTTAACCCCTTGAGACCCAGAGAGTAATTGCCATTGTAATTTGTGTACCATTAGACGCTTTGTAGTGAGTCTAAGCAATGTTTTATAGCTATGACCTGTTTAGTATCCTTGTCCACTAACTCATGTGGTATATTCAGTGACTTTTCCTTATTTTATGGCTGACAACAGACCATTTTATATAGCCAAGGAAAGATCTGGGCGTCAAGGGGTTACTACTACTACTACTACTACTACTACTACTACTACTACTATTACTACTACTACTACTACTACTACTACTACTACTACTACTACAACAACAACAGACCATTTTATATAGCAAAGGAAAGATCTGGGCGTGAAGGGGTTACTACAACTACTACTACTACTACTACTACTACTACTACCACTACTACCACTACTACTACTACTACTACTACTATACTACTACTACTACTACTACTACTACTACTACTACTACTACTACTACTACTAGATCTGGGCGTGAAGGGGTTAACACCATTACTAACACCACTCCTAACACCTAACACCACTACTAACACCTCTAACACCACCACAACCACAACCAAAACAAACCATAACCACACAGCCACAAACAACCCCCGTCGTCGTCGAGCGAGCCACGCCATCCTGCCGACCTCCACCACCACCACACCAACCACCACCCTCCGCCGCAGCAACCTAGGCCTAAGTGGAGGTGGAGTAGGCCTGGGAACAAGAACCTCCTCGCTGGACAACTTATTCAGAAGAGGGCAGAAGTGGACGCCTAACCACACGCCCCCTAGTGGAAGCATGGCGTCACTTTTCGACACTTACAGAAAAACGCCGCCACCGCCACCGCTGCTGCCGCCGCTGGTTAAGGTGGTGGGGCAGAGGGTGTCGTCGCCCCCTACCTTGACCCTCACCCCGCCCCCCAACCCGCCACTGCCGCAGGACTGGCCTAATTCTACGTCGCGTTCACTTCCGTCGTGTTATGCTCGCGGGAGGGGAAGGAAAACGTCACAGTTTGCTTTGGGTGTGTGTGTGTGTTTGTGTGTTTACTCGCGTGTGTGTGTGGGTGTGGGTGTGTGTGTGTGTGTGTGTGTGTGTGTGTGTGTGTGTGTGTTTAGCTAGTTGTAACATGCAGGATAATAGCTATGCTCGTACTGTCCCGTCTCCAAAGCTACTATTATCCAGCTTGCCTTTGAAGTCCTGAATAGTTCTTGCAGTAATCACTTCTGCATCAAGGTTGTTCCAGGCTTCTGTGTGTGTGTGTGTGTGTGTGTGTGTGTGTTTTAATTACTGTTGATTTGTTCTATGTCATTACATATTCTCATTACAATTTCTGCCGTTTTTTTATATATTTGAAATTTCTTCTTTTTCCACCATTTCGTCTTCAAAAACTCATCTCAAAAAAAAAAAAAAATTATCGCTCAAAAAAATCTTATAAAAAAAAAAAATCATTAAAAAAAAAAAAAAAATCTTATCTCTCAAAACAATCTTATAAAAAAAAAAAATCTCATAAAAAAAAAAAAATCTCAAAAAAAAATCATAAAAAAAAAAAAATCTTATAAAAAAAAAAATACATCTCATCTCAAAGAAAAAACTCCATCTTATCTAAAAAAAAATAATAATAATAATAATCACTATGATATACACACTTCTGGCTTCTGACTTTGCGTTTCTTCCTGGCTTTTTACCCTCCTCCTCCTCCTCCTCCTCCTCCTCCTCCTCCTCCTCCTCCTCCTCCTCTCCTCCTCCTCCTCCTCCTCCTCCTCCTCCTCTCTCCTCCTCCTCCTCCTCCTCCTCCTCCTCCTCCTCCCACAGTAAGTATATATATAATAATGTTTAATCAACCCAATTTTCGTAGAGAGTTAGTTGTGATGTTGTGGTTTTGCTGTGTGTGTATCTAACCTCTCTCTCTCTCTCTCTCTCTCTCTCTCTCTCTCTCTCTCTCTCTCTCTCTCTCTCTCTCTCTCTCTCTCTCTCTCTCTCTCTCTCTCGTCTCTCGTCTCTCTCTCTCTCTCTCTCTCTCTCTCTCTCTCTCTCTCTCTCTCTCTCTCTCCTCTCTCTCTCTCTCTCTCTCTCTCTCTCTTTTAATGCTGCCATGGAAGAAATTCGCCGTAAGTACAAAATAAACTCTCGCCCTTTCTCTCTCTCTCTCTTAGCATAGAATTACCTTGAAGAATTTACCTAGGAATTATTTAGGTACTTACTCAAGCCCTGTTCACACTGTGCTGACTCTGGGCTGACTCTGGGCTGACTCAGGGCTGACTCAGGGCCACGACAAGCCAGTTACTTTGGGTGCTGACTCTGTGCTGACTCAGGGTTGACTCAGGGCTGACTCAGGGCCACGACAAGCCAGTTACTTTGGGTGCTGACTCTGGGCTGACTCTGTGCTGACTCAGGGTTGACTCAGGGCTGACTCAGGGCCACGACAAGCCAGTTACTTTGGGTGCTGACTCTGGGCTGACTCTGGGCTGACTCTCTGCTGACTCTGGGCTGACTCAGGGCCACGACAAGCTAGTTACTTTGGGTGCTGACTCTGGGCTGACTCTCTGCTGACTCTGGGCTGACTCAGGGCCACGACAAGCCAGTTACTTTGGGTGCTGACTCTGGGCTGACTCTGGGCTGACTCTGGGCTGACTCAGGGCCACGACAAGCCAGTTACTTTGGGTGCTGACTCTGTGCTGACTCAGGGTTGACTCAGGGCTGACTCAGGGTCACGACAAGCCAGTTACTTTGGGTGCTGACTCTGGGCTGACTCTGGGCTGACTCAGGGCCACGACAAGCCAGTTACTTTGGGTGCTGACTCTGGGCTGACTCTGGGCTGACTCAGGGCTGACTCAGGGCCACGACAAGCCAGTTACTTTGGGTGCTGACTCTGGGCTGACTCTGGGCTGACTCAGGGTTGACTCAGGGCTGACTCAGGGCCACGACAAGCCAGTTACTTTGGGTGCTGACTCTGGGCTGACTCAGGGCTGACTCTCTGCTGACTCAGGGCTGACTCAGGGCCACGACAAGCCAGTTACTTTGGGTGCTGACTCTGGGCTGACTCAGGGCTGACTCTCTGCTGACTCAGGGCTGACTCAGGGCCACGACAAGCCAGTTACTTTGGGTGCTGACTCTGGGCTGACTCAGGGCTGACTCTCTGCTGACTCAGGGCTGACTCAGGGCCACGACAAGCCAGTTACTTTGGGGGGGTTTTCTGTGTCGTGGTGTCGGCGAGTGGGATTGCCAACAAGGAAATGTCGGGGGGGAAAAAAAAAAAAAAAAAAAAATGGCCCAGACAGTCTTCGCAACAGTCGTCAAGAGAGAGACTGTCTTAACGACTGGCCCAGACCTCCCTCAGACCTCAACCGCCCAGAGTCACCACACTGCGAACGAGGCTTCATAATCTTGTCATTCTGCAGTGATGGCCAGATTATTCCTGTGTATTTATTCTGCCTGTTTATTACCCCCCCTGCCCCCCCCCTCTGTACCCCCCCCACCCCCCCCCCTTCCTCCCCCTGTACCCTCCCCTGTACCCCCTGTAATAAGCCCCCCTTCCCCACTGTATCCCCTGTAATAACCCCCCTGTACCCTCCCCTCTACCCTCTACACTAGCCTCCCCCCTACCCCCTGTAATAACCTCCTCTTCCCCACTGTACCCCTGTAATAACCCCCCTGTACCCTCCCCTCTACCCCCTATACTAGCCTCCCCCCTACCCCCTGTAATAACCTCCTCTTCCCACTGTACCCCTGTAATAACCCCCCTGTACCCTCCCCTCTACCCCCTATACTAGCCTCCCCCCTACCCCCTGTAATAACCTCCTCTTCCCCACTGTACCCCTGTAATAACCCCCCTGTACCCTCCCCTCTACCCCCTATACTAGCCTCCCCCCTACCCCCTGTAATAACCTCCTCTTCCCCACTGTACCCCTGTAATAACCCCCCTGTACCCTCCCCTCTACCCTCTACACTAGCCTCCCCCTACCCCCTGTAATAACCTCCTCTTCCCCACTGTACCCCTGTAATAACCCCCCTGTACCCTCCCCTCTACCCTCTACACTAGCCTCCCCCCTACCCCCTGTAATAACCTCCTCTTCCCCACTGTACCCCTGTAATAACCCCCCCTGTCCCCCCCCTGCCCCCTGTCATAACCCTGCCCACGCCCCCCAGGCACGGAGCGTGGCCTGGAGCGTGTGGAGCCCATCCTGAAGTACCACGTGGGGTCCAGCCTCCTGCACTGGGCCGCAGCCAAGGGCCACGACGACCTGCTGGCCGACCTGCTGGCCAGGGGACTCCCGGTGAGGAACTAAGGCTGTCATTTTTAATTTTTTATTATTTATAATATATTAGAATTCATATTATTTTTCTATTACTAATATTAATTTCTAATATTTTTTTTTACATATTTTTAGATTTTTTCAATGTATTATATATTTAATTTCTGTTTTTTTCTTATTTTGGAGAGAGAGAGAGAGAGTTTTCCACACATTCACAAAGAGAGAGAATTGTACACACTTCTTTAAATAGAGAGAGAGAGAGAGAGAATTTGACACCCAAGCATACATAGAGAGAGACAAGACATACAAACAAGCAGCATTGAACCCCCGATCCCTCTATTACCTCACGAGTCTCAATTTTACATACAAACACTTATATACAGAGAGTGACAAGTGGCATTGAACCCCCGATCTCTTTCCCCGCCCCCAGGTTGACGCGGACGACCGCCTGGGCCGCACGCCGCTGGGCCTGGCCACCTGGGCGGGCCACACCACCATCGTCAACACTCTGCTGCAGGAAAACTCGGCCCTCTCTGAAGAAGGTAGGGAGGGAGAGAGAGAGTGAGTGAGAGAGTGAGAGAGAGAGAGAGAGAGAGAGAGAGAGTGAGAGAGAGAGGGAGAGAGAGAGAGAGAGAGGGAGAGAGAGAGAGAGAGAGAGAGAGAGAGACCCTATTTAGACACACCCACACACACAGATAAACAAATACAGACCTAAAAACCCACAAAAATCCTACAACTACTATTTTTGTTAACTTAAGTACGACAAATTTAGAAAAAAAAAAAAATCCCTACATGCTATTTAACCCCCCCAAACCCCTTCCAAACCCTATATAACCCCTACAACAACCCTTTCCAACCCCTATATAACCCCTACCTCCCCCTCCCCCCCCTAGACAAGGGTCTGGCGGGGGATATCGAGGGAGGAGGAGGAGGGAAGACACTTTTTTTTTTTTCAGCGTCCGACAAAAAATGTATTTCATAAAACACCCTAGTCAAAAACAGACCTTATATAACCCCTCTTCAACCCCCTCCAGCCCCCCCCGCCCCCCCAGACAAGGACTGGCGTGGGATATCGAGGGAGGAACAGACCTAAAACACACACACAAACACACACACACACATACATACACCAAAAAAAAAAAAAAAAAGCTTGGCCATATTTTTTTCAAACATTAAAAAAAAAAAAAAAAAAAAAAAAAAAAATATGCCTATTCACACACCCTATTTATAACACCCTATATAACCCCCCCCCCTACCCCCCCCCCCCAGACAAGGACACGTGGGATATCCGGGAGGAGGTGGGCCTGTGTGTAGTGCGTGTCATTGAGGAGACAGAGAGAGAGAGACACCCTATTTGCATCACCCTATTTAGCTTTTACACATCTCCCCTCCCCCCTCACGCCCCCTATTTAGCTATTTACACCCTATTTAGCTTTTACACATCTCCCCTCCCCCCTCACGCCCCCTATTTAGCTATTTTACACCCTATATCACCCCATCTAGCTTCCCATACAAGGCCTCTTACAATACAAACATAAGAACATAAGAACATAAGAAAATAAGGAAGCTACAAGAGGCCGCGAGGCCTACACGTGGTAGTTCCTGTCACCTAACACTACCTACATCCACCTTTCATCCCCATCCATGAACTTATCCAGCTCCCCTTTAAAGCTCCCTAATGACTCCGCACTAACTACCTGTCTACTGAGACCATTCCACTCATTCACCACCCTATTTGTGAACCAGTTTTTCCCTATTTCCTTTCTAAATCTACGCTTTTCCAGCTTGAATCCGTTACTTCTTGTTCTACCCTGGTTAAAAGCCGTAAGAACTTTTCCTACCTCTCCTTTATTAAATCCCTTTATCCACTTAAAAACTTCTATCAGATCGCCCCTTACTCTGCGTCTCTCGAGTGAGTGTAATTTTAATAACTTCAATCTCCTCTCATAACTAAAGTTACGCATCCCTTGTATCATTTTGGTCATCCTTCTCTGCATTTTTTCTAACAACACTATATCCATCCTGTAATATGGAGACCAAAACTGAACTGCATAGTCTAGGTGAGGCCTGACTAGAGCCAGATAAAGCTTTAGAATAACTTCCGCACTTCTACTTTTAACACTTCTGGTAATGAATCCTAATACTCTATTAGCTCTATTTCTGGCCTCAATACATTGTTTCCTAGGTCGGAGGTCTGGGCTCACCCTCACTCCAAGATCTTTTTCACCTTCTGATCTTTTCAGCGATACATTGCTTATGGTGTATCTATTACCAGGGTTTTTTCTACCAACATTCATAACGCTACATTTATCAATATTAAATTCCATCTGCCATCTGACTGCCCACTCGTTAAGTTTATCTAAGTCTCCCTGCAATATGTTTACGTCAGACTGTGATCCAATAATCCTACCTAACTTAGTATCATCAGCAAACTTGCTGATATCACTGCTAATCCCACTATCCAAGTCGTTGATGTAAATCAAAAATAGTAATGGGCCCAAAACAGACCCTTGTGGAACTCCACTTGTCACCAGTCCCCATTCAGATTTGGAACCATTAATTGTAACCCTTTGTTGCCTATTACTTAGCCAAGCTCTGATCCAATGAAGAACCTTCCCATCTATACCATGAGCCCTAACCTTATTTAAGAGTCGCTCGTGTGGTACTTTGTCAAATGCCTTACTAAAGTCCAAATATATTATATCATAATCCTTACAAACCCATACAAGGCCTCTTCAAACCCATCTATAACCCCTATATAACTCCTATATAACCCCTACCTCCCTCTCACCCCCCCCCCCAGACAAGGACTGGCGTGGGATATCCCGGGAGGAGGTGGGCCTGTGTATAGTGCGGGTGATTGAGGAGACAGCCGTTTGTTCCCTCAATGCCACGCGGGCGGATGGCTTCACCCTCCTGCACCTGGCCGCCCAGAGAGGCTATCCCAACATGATGCACAGGTTGCTCTCTCTCAAGGTAAAAGGGGTGAGTGGTATATTTTTTTTGGTTTGGGTATTGAGGTGTTTTTTTTTTTGGGGGGGGGGGGGGTAATTTTTTTGGGGGGGTTTTAGGATTTTGAGTTTTTTTTTTTTTAGGATTTTGAGTGGGTTTTTTTATGGGGGGGTTTTAGGATTTTGAGTGAGTTTTTTTTTTTTTTTTTTTTGGGTTTTAGGAATTTGAGCGAGTTTTTTTTTTTTGGTTTTAGGATTTGAGTGAGTTTTTTTTTTTTTGGTTTTCGGGTTTTTTTGGGTTTTTTTTTTGGGGGGGGGGGTTTAGGTGGTTTGTGATTTTTTTTTTTAGGGGGGGATTTTTCATCACTCAAGGTAAAGGGGGGTTTCTGAGTGGCGGTTTTTTTGTTCTTTTTTCCAAACCAATTTTTTTTAGGAGTTAGGAGGAGGAGGAAGGAGAGGAGGAGGAGGAGGAGGAGGAGGAGGAGGAGGAGGAGGAGGAGGAAGGAGGTGGGACAAGGAAAGGAGGAGGAGGAAGAACTATTATTTTCAAGTATCCTTCGCTTTGTATACAATCCTTCAGAGTCCTTCACGGGCCTCTTCGCTCCTTCACGCATCCTACAGGAGTCATGGGAGGGCATTAGAAGTCCCACAGGATTGCTATAGTATGCCTAGGTTTTTATAAGTATCCTTCGCTTTGTATACAATCCTTCAGAGTCCTTCACGGGCCTCTTCGCTCCTTCACGCATCCTACAGGAGTCATGGGAGGGCATTAGAAGTCCCACAGGATTGCTATAGTATGCCTAGGTTTTTTATAAGTATCCTTCGCTTTGTATACAATCCTTCAGAGTCCTTCACGGGCCTCTTCACTCCCTTTACGCATCCTACAGGAGTCATGGGAGGGCATTAGAAGTCCCACAGGATTGCTATAGTATGCCTAGGTTTTATAAGTATCCTTCGCTTTGTATACAATCCTTCAGAGTCTTCACGGGCCTCTTCGCTCCTTCACGCATCCTACAGGAGTCATGGGAGGGCATTAGAAGTCCCACAGGATTGCTATAGTATGCCTAGGTTTTTATAAGTATCCTTCGCTTTGTATACAATCCTTCAGAGTCCTTCACGGGCCTCTTCACTCCTTCACGCATCCTACAGGAGTCATGGGAGGGCATTAGAAGTCCCACAGGATTGCTATAGTATTCCTAGGTTTTTATAAGTATCCTTCGCTTTGTATACAATCCTTCAGAGTCCTTCACGGGCCTCTTCGCTCCTTCAGGCATCCTACAGGAGTCATGGGAGGGCATTAGAAGTCCCACAGGATTGCTATAGTATTCCTAGGTTTTTATAAGTACTTTGACAATCGCATGGGAGGCTCAAATAGGGATTAATACTACTAATACTAATACTGAAAATACTACTACTGATCGTTGTATTGAAGTCATGATTAATCTAGCAATGCCTAGCCTATTGTTATGTCTTGTAGTAAGTTTTGTCTAATTTGTGGTTTTTAAGGACTATCTGGAAGTATGATGTCATTGTGAAGTGGCTGAAATAGGGACTTCTAATCATTGTAACTGAAAACTGACGCCAGATTCGTGTTCAGCATGCCCGATAACTGCTGGCAACTCATTGTCAAGCAAATCTATTTTTCAAAAAATATTGCAAATTTTGCAAGGTGTATGCCTTGATTTTTTTTATAAATCACGTTTTTTTCAATAACTAAAAAACTATGGCAGATAAATGCCTGAGGTAAAAACGTAAGTATGAAGTAGATCAAGGGCTGTCATTTGGCGTAAAGCAAAAAAATATTGATTGGTAAATAACCGAGAAAATAGCATATTCGTACATTTATACAAAATATCAATTTTCTCGACAACCATGAGGTGTTTTGACAAGCCGATTACTGCGTCATGTAGAACACCTCAAGATGAACCTTTGTTACTTCCATAAGTTTTCCTACGACTCATAGTTTTGCGACGAAATAACAAAAACCTGATCGTCGTCAATTTTGGAATATTTTTGAGCAGCCAGAAATCCGAAGAAAAAAAAATTTGCTAGATAATTGGAAATGGCGGGGATACAATTGTAGATCCATCCATTGACAATAACTTTTGATAACTTTGGATGATCTCCCTCAATTAGTTCGAAGTAGAGATGGCTATATCATGCTATATCACTGCACGGTAGTTCTAGTATAGGCCTATATAGGTAGGTATGTATATATCCATGTATAGAAACACTCATTTATCTCACTTCTAAGGCCTATAGTGTGTATATATATATATGTAAATCTTCTATATAATATCATTTGCTATATATTGACTCTTTGCTTGTCTTGCATGGTAGTTCTAGTATAAGCATATATATATATAGCGTATTTTGTTTATTAAGGTCAAAATGCAGTGAGGAAGCCACGCCCCCTGCCTGCCCTTCTATGCTACGGGACAGCTGATTGGTGCATTCCTGGTATCATCACCACCCATCACAATATCTTCACTACTTAACAGCGGCGTGACCACTGGACACAGCAATCTTCACTACAGAGGGTGACAAAATCAAAACACCCTCTGTAGTGAAGATTGCTGTGTGCAGTGGTCACGCCGCTGTTAAGTAGTGAAGATTGCTGTGTGCAGGGGTCACGCCGCTGTTAAGTAGTGAAGATTGCTGTGTGCAGTGGTCACGCCGCTGTTAAGTAGTGAAGATATTGTGATGGGTGGTGATGCTACGAGGAATGCACCAATCAGCTGTCCCGTAGCATAGCAGGGCAGGCAGGGGGCGTGGCTTCCTCACTGCATTTTAACCCTAATAAAAAAAATAGTCTCTACGTAAAGATATATATTTACGTCTAAAACTCACACGCAGGTTTCGCCCGATGTCCGTAACAACCAGGGCGAAACACCGCTATTCGTGGCCATACGGAACAACCAGCTGGCGTGCGTACAACAGTTGATCAATGCCGGGACTCGCTTGAGCCTCGTAGACAACCGCGGCGGCTCGGCGTTGCACATGGCGGCCAAGAACGGCAACGTGACGGTGATTGACATGCTGTTGACGACCTCGGAGCTTGAGGAGGAGCGCAATGTTGACATCAATCGCTGCGACAAGATTGGGTACACGCCGATTTATTACGCCATTAATGCCAGCAGGTGAGTTGTTGTTGTTGTAGTAGTAGTAGTAGTAGTAGTAGTAGTAGTTGTTGTTGTTGTTAGATTTAAAAGCGTAGATTTAGAAAGGAAATAGGGAGAAACTGGTTCACAAATAGGGTGGTGAATGATTGGCATGGACTCAGTAGACAGGTAGTTAGTGGTTCACAAATAGGGTGGTGAATGATTGGCATGGACTCAGTAGACAGGTAGTTAGTGGTTCACAAATAGGGTGGTGACTGATTGGCATGGACTCAGTAGACAGGTAGTTAGTGGTTCACAAATAGGGTGGTGAATGATTGGCATGGACTCAGTAGACAGGTAGTTAGTGGTTCACAAATAGGGTGGTGAATGATTGGCATGGACTCAGTAGACAGGTAGTTAGTGGTTCACAAATAGGGTGGTGAATGATTGGCATGGACTCAGTAGACAGGTAGTTAGTGGTTCACAAATAGGGTGGTGAATGATTGGCATGGACTCAGTAGACAGGTAGTTAGTGGGGAGTCATTAGGGAGCTTTAAAAGGAGGCTGGACAGTGTTATGGATGGGGATGAAAGGTGGATGTAGGTAGTGTTAGGTGACAGGAACTACCACGTGTAGGTCTCCCAGCCTCTTGTAGCTTCCTTATTTTCTTATGTTCTTATGTTCTCGTAACCCCTTGACGCCCAGATCTTTCCTTTGCTATATAAAATGGTCTGTTGTCAGCCATAAAATAAGGAAAAGTCACTGAATATACCACATGAGTTAGTGGACAAGGATACTAAACAGGTCATGGCTATAAAACATTGCTTAGACTCACTACAAAGCGTCTAATGGTACACAAATTACAATGGCAATTACGTTCTGGGTCTCAAATTACAATGGCAATTACGTTCTGGGTCTCAAATTACAATGAAAATTACGTTCTGGGTCTCAAATTACAATGGCAATTACGTTCTGGGTCTCAAATTACAATGGCAATTACGTTCTGGGCCTCAGATTACAATGGCAATTACTCTCTGGGCCTCAAATTACAATGGCAATTACTCTCTGGGCCTCAAATTACAATGGCAATTACTCTCTGGGCCTCAAATTACAATGGCAATTACTCTCTGGGCCTCAAATTACAATGGCAATTACTCTCTGGGCCTCAAATTACAATGGCAATTACGTACTGTGTCTCAAGGGGTTAACTCACTCTCCGCCCCTTCACAGATACGACATAGTCCAGCGGTTCCTGGAATACAGTCTGGTACGGAAGGTTCACTGCAAGGCGACGAACGGCGAAACACTCCTACAATTCTACACCGAAAGGAACAACCTGGGACAGTACGATAACGCCGTCGTTCGTGTCCTGGAGTGCGAAAAACTACTGCACGCGACCAAACCGAGCGCGGAAATGTGCCTCCGCGTGCAGCTGGGTACGACCGAGGCGAGTTCGAAGGCTCGTGCGCAGCTGCAGGCGATGTACGAGTCGACGAGAGCTCAACGACACTGCTGGAATTTCTGGTTTTTCTTGTCGTGCTTTCTGCTGCCTCGGTTTTCTACTACCTCGATGTTTACACGGATATTCTGTTGGCCGTAGAGTACCATCAGGACTACTTGAAGAGTGTCAACGACTCCGCGGTGGTGGCGCGGAACGTGACCACGGTGGTGAATGGGTCGTTTGTGGAGGAACTGGTGATGGAAGACGAGGAGGTGGGTGTTTGTGTGTTTGTTTGGGTGTTTTTTTTTTTTTTTATTATTATTATTTATTTTTTGGGTGTGTTTTGGGGTCTTTTTTGGGTGTTTGTTTTGGTGTGGTATTTTTTCTTTTGTTTAGAGGGGGGTTTTGGGTGTGTTTTGGGTCTTTTTGGGTGTGTTTGGGTCTTTTTTGGGTGTGTTTGGGTCTTTTTTTGTGTGTTTAGGTCTTTTTTGGGTGTGTGTGGGTTTTTTGGGTGTGTTTTGAGTCTTTTTTGGGGTGTTTTGGGTCTTTTTTGGGTGTGTTTTGGGTCTTTTTTCGTGTGTTGTGGGTCTTTTTGGGGTGTGTTTTGGGTCTTTGGGGTGTTTTGGGTCTTTGGGGTGTGTTTTGGGTCTTTTAGGGTGTGTTTTGGGTCTTTTTGGGTGTGTTTTGGGTCTTTTTGGGTGTGTTTTGGGTCTTTTTGGGATGTGTTTTGGGTCTTTTTTTGGTGTGTAAGTCTTATTCGGGTGTGTTTTGGGTCTTTTTTGGGGGTGTTTTGGGGTCTTTTTTGGGTGTTTTGGGTCTTTTGGGTGTGTTTGGGTTTTTTTTTGTGTGTGTGTGTTTGTAGGTTTGTTTCGGGTCTTTATTGGGTCTTTTTTGGGTGTGTTTGTTTATGGATGGGTGTGTTTGTGATTGATAAACATACATACACACACACAAACACACATACACACTTTTTTTACCCGCAGAACGAAGATACACACACACACACACACACACACACACACACACACACACACACACACACACACACACACACACACACACACACAGACACACACACCATATATGCACAAACACACTCACACACACACATATACACACACACACACACACACAACTAGGTAAATACACACACACACACCATATATACACACACATACACACACACACAACTAGGTAAACACACACACACACACACACACACACACACACACACACACACACACACACACAAACACCCTAACACACAAACACCCTAACACAAAATCCTATACCCGCAGAACGACGAAGGTTTTCTCGCCCGGCTCACTGACAATCCCGACAAGATCAACTTCCTCCTGACGGTGTTCTTCATCCTCCTCCCCATCACCCTCCTATCCACCTGGAACCTCTACATCCACGTCACCCAGCAGGATATACTACCCATCTTTAAGCTCCTGCCATCCTTCCTACGAGTGACCCTTTACACGCTGATCTTCCTGACGCCACTGGCTCCGGTGATGGCGTACCTGGAGAATACGTACGCCCAGATGAAGCATATGAACGTTACGGCACGACAGATGCAGGAAGTGGGGGTGAGTGTGTGTGTGGTGTGTGTGTGGGTGTGTGGGTGTGTGTGTGTGGGTGTGGGTGTGTGGGTGTGGGTGTGGGAGTGGGTGTGGGAGGGTGTGAGAGGAGGAGGAGGAGGAGGAAATGCAAGGTTGTGTCTGTGGGGGTTGTGAGAGGAGGAGGAAATGCTAGGTTGTGTGTGTGGGTGGGTGTGTGTGGGGGTGGGTGTGTGTGTGGGTGTGAGAGAAGGAGGAGGAGGAGGAAATGCAAGGTTGTGTGGGTGTGGGTGTGTGGGGGAGGTGGTGTGGGTGTGGGTGTGTGTGTGGGGGTGTGTGTGTGTTGTGTGGGGGTGTGGGTTTGGGTGGGTGGGTGTGTGTGTGTGTGGGTGTGATTTCTCTTTTTATGTGTATCTCTCTCTCTCTCTCTCTCTCTCTCTCTCTCTCTCTCTCTCTCTCTCTCTCTCTCTCTCTCTCTCTCTCTCTCTCTCTCTCTCTCTCTCTCTCCTCTCTCCTCTCTTCTCTCTCTCTCTCTCTCTCTCTCTCTCTCTCTCTCTCTCTCTCTCTCTCTCTCTCAGCAACAAGTAATAATAATAACAATACTACTACTACTACTCAGTGCGGGGCAGGCGATCCGCACATGTGGTCCACTATTGCTATTCTGCGATCGAAAATTTGGCGTTCCGCGATCGCGAGAATTTATTTAAGTTTGAATTAAAATGAAGCATGAAGCCATTGTAGCCCATTAAGTAATAACTGTTCAAAGTCAAAAGTCAAAATTTTGGAGCGTGGACTCAAAATCGCGGAATTATAGGCACCAAAAAAAATCGCGAATTCAATTAATTCAAATTTAATCAAAATTCTGCGATCGATTTTTGAGGATTTTTTGATGATTTGACAAAAGTGATTCCGCGACGCCCAGCACTGCTGCTACTACTACTACTACTACTACTACTACTACTACTACTACTACTACTACTACTACTACTACTACAAAAAAAAAAAAAAAAAAAAAAAAAACTACTACTACTACTACTACTACACTACTACTACTACTACTACTACTACTACTACTACTACTACTACTACTACTACTACTACTACTACTACTACTACTACTACTATACTACTACTACTACTACTACTACTACTACATACTACTTACTACTACTACTACTACTACTACCACTACCACTACTACTAACCTACTACTACTACTACTACACTACTACTACTACTACTACTACTACTACTACTACTACTACTACTACTACTACCACTACTACACTACTACTACTACCACTACTACTACTACTACTACTACTACTTACTACTACTACTACTACCACTACTACACTACTACTACTACTACTACTACTACTACTAAATCTCTCTCTAAACTAGATTACGAAAGAAACTCAAGAATTTAAATGTAGAAAGCAAATTACGTAGACTGGAAAAATTATTAATATGAATCAAAATCTCTCCCCTCCCCCCCCCCCCCCCTCTCTCTCTCTCTCTCTCTCTCCCTCTCTCTCTCTCTCTCTCTCTCTCTCTCTCTCTCTCCCTTCTCTCTCTCTCTCTCTCTCTCTCTCTCTCGCTCTCGCTTTCTCTCTCTCAGGTGGATAGCAAAGAGAGACCGGGCAATCCGTACCTTGGGCTTTCCTCCGAGCAAGGCAATACTCACTCCCCCCCGCCATCCAAGGTACTAGAGAGAGAGAGAGAGAGAGAGAGAGAGAGAGAGAGAGAGGCAGTAAGAGAGAGAGAGAGAGGGGCAGACCGTAAGAGAGACAGACAGACAGTAAGAGAGAGAGACAGACAGACAGACAGAGATACAAAAACAGACAGACAGACAGTGTGTGTGTGTGTGTGTGTGTGTGTGAGAGAGAGAGAGAGAGAGAGAGAGAGAGAGAGAGAGAGATACAAAAACAGACAGAGAGATAGACAGACAGAAAGACAGTGTGTGAGAGAGAGAGAGAGATAGAGAGATATAGATAGGCAGACGGAGAGAGAGAGACAGACAGACAGACAGACAGACAGACAGAGAGAAAGACAGTGTGAGAGAGAGAGAGAGAGAGAGAGAGAGATGAGAGAAACATATAGGCAGGCAGTCAGTAGAGAGAGACAGACAGACACAACACCACACACACACACACACACACACAACACACACACACACACACACACCACACACACACACACAGAAGAACACAGACAAACAAACAGAGACAGACAGACACACACACACACACCACACACACACACACACACACACACACACACACAGAGAGAGACAGACAACAGACAGAGACAGACAGACAGGAAGAGAGGGACAGAGAAGAGAAGACAGCAACAAGCAGAGAAAGAGAGCAACAAAAACACACAAACACAACAACAACACACAGACACAACAAACAACAACAACACACACAACAGGAGACGACAGAAGACAGACACGACAGACAACATACAGACAACACAAAGAGAAGAGAGACAGACAGACAACAGACAGACAGACAGACAGACAAGACAGAACAGACAACAACAACAACAACAGAGACGACAGACAGAACACACACCACACACACAACAACACACACAACACAACAACACACACACAGACCACACCACACAAAGACAGACAGACAGACAGACAGTGAGCAGACAGAAGACAGAGACAGAGAAGAGCAGAAGACAGACAGACGAGAGAAAACGAGAAGAGACAGAGAAGAGAGAAACAACTAGCAGAAGCAGAAGAGACGAGAGAGAAGAGACAACAGACACAACACACACAACACACAACACACACACACAACACAACACACACACACACACACACCACACACCACACAACAGAGAGAACAGACAGTCAGACAGAGCAGACAAGAGACAGACACACACACACACACACACACACACCACACACACACACAACACACACACACACACACACACACAGACAGAGCCCAGACCACAGAATCAGACAGACAGACAGACGACAGACAGACAGACAGACAGACACCACAACAACACAACAACACACACACCACCACAGACACACACACACACACACACACAGCAGACAACACAACACACACACAAGGAGCAGAGGGTGAGACAGACATGTATGAGAAGACAGACAGACAGACATGATTGACAGACAGAAGAAGACCAACACATACAAGCTGATCAGGTGTGAAAGAAAGAGAATGACATGCTATGTGATTTAGATAGTAAAATAAACAAGGGGTAGTGAGGTGGAAGGAGTGTAGCAGAGTGAAGAAGATAGAAGGGAAGACAGACAGACAGAACATGACTACAACAAACTAAACAACACCTAAATCACCTCAAATACCTACAAACTCACATCCCACACACACAGACCTACACACACACACTCACACATAGTCAAATACACCAGATGAAGATCAGACATGAAGACGTGTGTGAGAAGACTAGATGGGAGAGATGAGATGAAGATTGTGTATGGTGTTTAGAGAGAGATGAGGGGAGTTAGAGAGTGTGTGTGTGTGTGTGTGTGGGTGTAGAATAGACGTCAGAGATTACTAGAATTGTATGGTGCTTAATAGAGAGGTAGAGGTGTGTGAGAAGAGATAAGACGTAGAGTAATAGTTTATACGGTCTAGATAGTAGGAGAGAGGTGTGTAGATAGACTAGAGATGAGAGTAGAATAGATAGAGAGAAACCTCAACCTCAAATAATAATGCCATACCTAAATAACCAAAACTCAAATAAACCTCAATCCTAATACCTCAAATAAACCTCAAATAGCCTCAAATACCTCAATAAACCTCAATAACCTCAAATAGCCTCAAAAACCTCATAACCTCAATAGCCTAAATAGACTCAAATAACACTAAAGCCTCAAAAAACCTCAAATAACCTCAAATACTCAATAGCCTCAAATAACCTCAAATAAACCTCAAATAGCCTCAACTAATACCTCAAATAGCACTCAATAAACCTCAATAAACCTCAATAGCCTCAAATAAACCTCAAATAAACCTCAAATAAACCTCAAATAGCCTCAAATAAACCTCAAATAAACCTCAAATAGCCTCAAATAAACCTCAAATAAACCTCAAATACCTCAAATAAACCTCAAATAACCTCAAATACCTCAAATAGCCTCAAATAAACCTCAAATAAACCTCAAATAGCCTTCAAATATAACCTCAAATAACCGTCAAATAACCTCAAATAAACCTCAAATAGCTCAAATAACCTCAATAAACCTCAAAGTAAACCTCAAATAGCTCAAATCTCAATAAACTCAATAGCCTCAAATAACCTCAAATAAACCTCAAATGTATACCTCAAATAAACCTCAAATAAACCTCAAATAGCTCAAATAACCTCAAATACTTATACCTCAAATAACCTCAAATAAACCTCAAATAACCTCAAATAAACCTCAAATAAACCTCAAATAACCTCAAATTAACCTCAAATAAACCTCAAATAAACCTCAAATAGCCTCAAATAAACCTCAAATAAACCTCAAATAGCCTCAAATAAACCTCAATAACTCAAATACCTCAAATAGCCTCAATAAACCTCAAATAGACCTCAAATAGACCTCAAATAGCCTCAAATAACTCAAATAGCCTCAATAACTAAATACCTCAAATAGCCTCAAATAAACCTCAAATAAACCTCAAATAACCTCAAATAAACCTCAAATAACCTAAAATAAACCTCAAATAAACCTCAAATAAACCTCAAAATAACCTCAAATAAACCTCAAATAACCTCAAATAAACCTCAAATAAACCTCAAATAACCTCAAATAAACCTCAATAATAACTAAAATAAACCTCAAATAAACCTCAAAAATAAAACCTCAAATAACCTCAATAAACCTCAAATAGCCTCAAAACTCAATAAACCTCAAATGCCTCAAATAAACCTCAAAAACCTCAAATAACCTCAAATAACCTCAAAATAAACCTCAAATAACCTCAAAAACCTCAAATAACCTCAAATATAACCTCAAATAACCTCAAAACTAAACCTCAAAATAACCCTCAAATAACCTCAAATAAACCTCAAATAACTCAAATACCTCAAATAAACCTCAAATAACCTCAAATAACCTCAAATACCTCAAATAAACCTCAAATAACCTCAAATAAACCTCAAAATAAACCTCAAATAAACTCAAATAAACTCAAATAAACCTCAAATAACCTCAAATATAAAAAAACCAAACTCAAAAAACCTCAAACCTCAAATAACCTCAAATAAAACCTCAAATAACCTCAAAACTCAAATAAACTCAAATAACTCAATAAACCTCAAATAACCTCAAATAACCTCAAATAAACCTCAAATAAACCTCAAATAACCTCAAATAAACCTCAAATAACCTCAAATAACCTCAAATAGCCTGAAATAAACCTCAAATAAACCTCAAATAACCTCAAATAACCTCAAATAAACCTCAAATAGCCTCAAATAACTAAATAAACCTCAAATAACCTCAAATAACAAACCTCAAAAACCTCAAATACCTCAAATAACCTCAATAACTCAAATACCTCAAATAACCTCAAATAAACCTCAAAATAACCTCAAATAACCTCAAATAAACCTCAAAAGCTCAAATACCTCAAATAACCTCAAATAAACCTCAAATAAACCTCAAATAACCTCAAATAAACTCAAATAAACCTCAAATAACCTCAAATAACCTCAAATAAACCCATTCAAATATCAATAACCTCAAAACCTCAAATAAACCTCAAATAAACCTCAAATAACCTCAAATAAACCTCAAATAAACCAAAATAATACCTCAAAAATAAACCTCAAATAAACCTCAAATAACCTCAATACCTCAAATAACCTAAATAACCTCAAATAACCTCAAATAACTTCAAATAACCTCAATAAACCTCAAATAAAACCTCAACTAATAACTCAAATAAACCTCAAATAACCTCAAATAAACCTCAAATAACCTCAAATAACCTCAAATAAACCTCAAATAACCTCAAATAAACCTCAAATAACCTTCAATAAACCTCAAATAACCTCAAATAAACCTCAAATAACCTCAAATTACCTCAAATAACCTCAAATAACCTCAAATAAACCTCAAATAACCTCAAATAACCTCAAATAACCTCAAATAGCCTCAAATAACCTCAAATAACTCAAATAAACCTCAAATAACCTCAAATAACCTCAAAATAAACCTCAAAATAAACCTCAAAATAACCTCAAAATAAACCTCAAAATAACCTCAAAATAACCTCAAATAAACCTCAAAATAAACCTCAAATAAACTCAAATAACCTCAAATAACCTCAAAAACCTCAAAAACCTCAAAATAACCTCAAATAGCCTCAAATAAACCTCAAATAACCTCAAATAAACCTCAAATAACCTCAAATAAACCTCAAATAGCCTCAAATAACCTCAAATAACCTCAAATAAACCTCAAATAACCTCAAATAACCTCAAATAGCCTCAAATAAACCTCAAATAACCTCAAATAAACCTCAAATAACCTAAAATAACCTAAAATAAACCTCAAATAGCCTCAAATAAACCTCAAATAGCCTCAAATAACCTCAAATAACCTCAAATAACCTCAAATAAACCTCAAATAACTTCAAATAAACCTCAAATAGCCTCAAATAAACCTCAAATAACCTCAAATAAACCTCAAATAACCTAAAATAACCTAAAATAAACCTCAAATAGCCTCAAATAAACCTCAAATAACCTAAAATAACCTAAAATAAACCTCAAATAGCCTCAAATAAACCTCAAATAACCTCAAATAAACCTCAAATAACCTAAAATAACCTAAAATAAACCTCAAATAAACCTAAATCAAGCAATATACCAAAAAACAGTAATTTGAATCCTAACCTAACCTAACCTAACCTAACCTTATGTTCTTATATTCTAACCTAACCTGCCCTAACTTGACCCCACCTGACCCGCCCCCTCTCTCGTGCCCCCAGGTGAAGGACGTGACCCTGGGTTCCATACTGTCACTGTCACCGTTGGGACAGAACACCCAGCTCTCCAAGCAGGTGTTCTCCGTGTTGATCTCCCTGGTTTCCCTGACGTGGTCCTTCACATCCTACCACAGGTTCTCCAAGCTGGGGGGACTCACTATCCTCAATGCTCTGCCACTGCTCTTTGCTATATTCTTCCAGGTGAGGGTGTGTGTGTGTGTGTGTGTGGGGTGTGTGGGTGGGTGTGTGTGTGGGTGTGTGTGTGTCAATAAAGAATCTATCTATCTATCTATCTGTGACTGTTCTCAATGCTCTGCCACTGCTCTTTGCTATATTCTTCTAGGTGAGGGGTGTGGGTGGGTGTGTGTGTGTGTGGGGGTGTGTGGGTGTGTGTGTGTAGGGGTGTGTGTGGGTGTGGGTGTGCGGGGAGGCTGGATAAATTCATGGATGGGGATGAAAGGTGGATGTAGGTAGTGTTAAGTAACAGGAACTACCACGTGTAGGTCTCACAGCCTCTTGTAGCTTCCCTATGTTCTTATGTGTGTGTGTGTGGGTGTGTGGGTGTGTGTGTGTGTGTGTGATGTGTAGTGAGTCTAAGCAATGTTTTATAGCTGTGACCTGTTTAGTATCCTTGTCCACTAACTCATGTGGTATATTCAGTGACTTTTCCTTATTTTATGGCTGACAACAGACCATTTTATATAGCCAAGGAAAGATCTGGGCGTCAAGGGGTTACTACTACTACTACTACTACTACTACTACTACTACTACTACTACTACTACTACTACTACTACTTTATTATCTATATCTAACTGTGTGTGTGTGTGTTGCAGGTGGTGTCCCGGGCCATTGCGTGTACAGTGTTCACGCTGGCATACACTTGGAAGGTGTTTATCGTCCTGGGGGTTCACTTCATGGTGGTACTCGTGTTCAAACTCAAGCTGGAGGAAAGGTACATGTGTGTGGGTGTGTGTGTGTGTGTGGGTGTGTGTGTGTGGGTGTGTGTGTGTGTGGGTGTGTCTGTCTTTCACATCAAATTACTCACAGCAAGAATGATAATATAACCCAAAATGCCAGAAATAATCCTACATGACCCCAGAACCACCTAGATTGACCCCTTTAACCACCTTAAAAAGACCACATCACCTAATAACTACCCAGACAACCACAAATCACCCAAATAATACTGTCAGCACTCTGAAACTACCATAAAACCACCCTGTAATCCCCGTATATGCAACCTCACCACCTCAAAACCACTACCTACCACTACCTACTACCACTGCCTACTACTACTACTACTACTACTACTACTACTACTAACTACTACTACTACCTACTACTACTACCTACCACTACTACTTAATCACCCTCCCTTCTAAGCATATATAATACCCTTTATAAAGCTTAAACAACCCTAAAAACACCCTTATTCCACAAAAAAACACCTAAAAAGTACTTAAAACACTCTATTTATACCCTAAAAACACTTAAACCACCCATAAAACCACCTTAAAAACCACCTTTATCACTCAAAACCACTAAAATATACTCATCATAACACTGAAACTGCCTTTAAACATAAAAAAAACACTTAAAACACCATATTTACAAACCCTATTAACACTTAAACCCCACTTAAAAACACTTAAACCCCACTTAAAAACACTTAAACCATCTATAAAACCACCCTGCCTTCCCCCACAGCTCAGTGTTGCTCCCTATCTACATCTCTCCTACTACAAAAAACACCATATTTATACCCTAAAACACTTAAAACACCTTATTTATACCCTAAAAACCCTTAAACCATCTATAAACCACCCTGCCTACCAAAACCTATCTATAAAACCACCAAAAAACCTGTAATATACCCCTTAAACCATCAAATTACCCCTTAAAACCACCCTAAAACCATCAAATTACCCCTTAAACCATCAAATTACCCCTTAAAAACACCCTAAACACCTTATTTATACCCTAAAAACCCTTAAACCATCTATAAAACCCCCTGTCTACCAAAACCTATCTATAAAACCACCCAAAAAACTGTAACATACCCCTTAAACCATCAAATTACCCCTTAAAACCACCCTAAAACCCCCTTGCGTCCCCCCCATAGCTCGGTGTTGCCAGTACGCACGCCCTTCTACTGCTGCACCTGCTTCTTCATGTACCTGCGTCCCTACTTCTATGTGTTCCTGGGCACCATCGCCTCCACACTGGTCTACTTCAGGCTGGAGCGTCCCTCCGCCGTCAAGAAACAGCGCTCCCGAAGGCACTCCACGGTGGTCATCCAGGTGAGGGGGAGGAGGAAGGGGATGGGTGTGGGAGGGAAGGGGAGGGGATGGGTGTGGGAGGGAAGGGAAGGGTGTGGGAAGGGAAGTGAAGGGATGACAAGGAAATCAACTAGAAACAGCGCTCTCAAAGGCACTCCACTGTGGTTATCCAGGTGAGGGGGAGGAAGGGGGGGAGGGGGGGGGATGGGGATGGGAGGGGGTGGTGGGGAAGGGATGAAGGAAGGAAGGGGAGGGTGTGGGAGGGAAGGGAAGGGTGTGGGAAGGGAAGTGAAGGGTTTCTCAATCATTTCCCAGCATTTTCCATCAGTTTTCTCATCACTTAACAGATATTCTCAGTTCATTTTGTCATTTCCCATCGCTTCCCATCATTTCCCATCACTTTCCCATCAACTGGCAGTCAAATGCAATGATATTCAAGGCAAAAATGTGTCTTGAAAACATTAGTGCTATCAAAACACTCATTTCCAGCAGATCAGAACTTTGATAGGGTACAACTGTCTTTTTATTATCCATTATTTTTATTATTGTCCCATCATATACTCACTGTCCCATCAACACCCCATCACTGTCCCATCATTGTCCCATCACTGTCCCATCACTGTCCCATAACTGTCCCATCACTACAACTCAGTGATTCAGTGGTTTTCATGTATTGTCCCATCATGTACTCACTGTCCCATCACTGTCCCTTCAATGCCCCATCACTACCCTTCCCCAGGTGTTGTTCTTGGTCCCATCACTGTCCCATAACTGTCCCATCACTACAACTTAGTGATTCAGTGGTTTTCATGTATTGTCCCATCATGTACTCACTGTCCCATCACTGTCCCTTCAATGCCCCATCACTACCCTTCCCCAGGTGTTGTTCTTGGTCCCATCACTGTCCCATAACTGTCCCATCACTACAACTCAGTGATTCAGTGGTTTTCATGTATTGTCCCATCATGTACTCACTGTCCCATCAACACCCCTTCAACGCCCCATCACTACCCTTCTCCAGGTGTTGTTCTTGGTCCCATCACTGTCCCATCACTGTCCCATCACTACAATTCAGTGGTTTTCATGTATTGTCCCATCATGTACTCACTGTCCCATCAACACCCCTTCAACGCCCCATCACTACCCCTTCTCCAGGTGTTGTTCTTGGTCCCATCACTGTCCCATCACTGTCCCATCACTACAATTCAGTGGTTTTCATGTATTGTCCCATCATGTACTCACTGTCCCATCAACACCCCCATCAACGCCCCATCACTACCCTTCCCCAGGTGTTGTTCTTGGTCCCATCACTGTCCCATCAACACCCCTTCAACACCCCATCACTGCCCCTTCCCCAGGTGTTGTTCTTGGTCCCATCACTGTCCCATAACTGTCCCATCACTACAACTCAGTGATTCAGTGGTTTTCATGTATTGTCCCATCATGTACTCACTGTCCCATCAACACCCCATCAACGCCCCATCACTGCCCCTTCCCCATGTGTTGTTCTTGGTCCCATCACTGTCCCATAACTGTCCCATCACTACAATTCAGTGATTCAGTGGTTTTCATGTATTGTCCCATCATGTACTCACTGTCCCATCAACGCCCCATCACTGCCCTTCCCCAGGTGTTGTTCTTGGTGTTGGCCTTCATTGAGAACCTGGTGTTGCTGGCGCTGGGTGTGTGTGGGCTAGACAAAGACAAATACGACACCACCTTTATCATCATATCGGCGGTGCTCTGTGCTATCAGCTACCTCACCGGGGTCATACTGCACGCTGTCTACTACAGGTGGGTGTGTGGGTGTGGGTGTGGGTGTGTGTGTGGGTGTGTGTGTGTGTGTGTGGTGTGTGTGTGTGTGTGTGTGTGGAAGGAGGTGGGACAAGGAAGGGAGGAGAGGAGAAGAAAGGGAGGAGGAAGAACTATTTTTTTTTAAGTATCCTTCCTTTTTATAGATAGATAGATAGTTTTATTGACCACAGTATACAATGTTGGGTGTGTGTGTGTGTGTGTGTTTGTTGTGTGTTTGTTGTGGGTGTGTGGGTGGGGGGGGTTTGGGTGTGTGTGTGTGTGTGTGGGTGTTGGGGTGTGGGTGTGTTGAAAGGTGGGTGTGGGGGGTTTGTGTGGGTGTGGGGTGGGTTTGAATGTGTGTGTGTGGGTGTGTGTTGGGTGTGTGGGGGGGGGTATGGGTGGGTGTGTTGGTGTGTGTGTGTGTGTGGGTGTTGGGTGTGTGTGTTGTGTGTGGGGGGGGGTATGGGTGGGTGTGTGTGCTCTTGTAGTAAGTTTTGTCTAATTTGTGGTTTTTAAGGACTATCTGGAAGTATCATGTCATTGTGAAGTGGCTGAAATAGGGACTTCTAATCATTGTAACTGAAAACTGACGCCAGATTCGTGTTCAGCATGCCCGATAACTGCTGGCAACTCATTGTCAAGCAAATCTATTTTTCAAAAAATATTGCAAATTTTGCAAGGTATGCCTTGATTTTTTTTTTAAATCACGTTTTTTTCAATAACTAAAAAACTATGGCGGATAAATGCATGAGGTAAAAATGTAAGTGTGCAGTAGATCAAGGGCTATCATTTGGCGTCAAGCAAAAAAATATTGATTGGTAAATAACCGAGAAAATAGCATATTCGTACATTTATACAAAATATCAATTTTCTCGACAACCATGAGGTGTTTTGACAAGCCGATTACTGCGTCATGTAGAACACCTCAAGATGAACCTTTGTTACTTCCATAAGTTTTCTTACGACTCAAAGTTTTGCGGCAAAATAACAAAAACCTGATTTTCGTCAATTTTGGAATATTTTTGAGCAGCCAGAAATCCGAAGAAAAAAATTTTTGCTAGATAATTGTAAATGGCGGGGCATACAATTGTAGATCCATCCATTGACAATAACTTTTGATGGGTAAGTGTGTCTGTGTGAGAAACAAGTTGTGAGCTGAACGCGTTATAGTAAATATATAAGTTTATAATTCAGAAAGCGTTCATGATAGGTCAGTGTTATGCAGAGAGCAGTGTTGCCACCTCAGTGTAGGGGAAGGGACTCACTAGAGGATTGTCACGCAGTGTAATATATCATACTTCTAGTTTAAAGTTCCTGCAAGGACTATTGGTTTGATAACTGGTCTGTATTCTGGGACTGCGAGTGCTGTGAAGTGTGGGGCAGGTGTATCCAGCTTCTTTGCTGTGAATACAGGAGTGAGGCAAGGGTGCGTCCTTGCCCCATCACTTGTCAACGCTTGTATGGACTGGGTATTGGACAAGGTTGTAGATCAAAGTGATTGTGGAGCATCCCTCGGCAACACCAAGATCTTGTTTTTGCCGATGATGCAGTAATCTTTGCTGAGTCGCTGGAGGTGCCCCAATGATTGCTTGACCCCCACACCCCCACAGTTGTTTCGGCCATCCATGGGTGGACATAAACGGCCCCTCCGTACACCGTGACTCGGACGAAGGCACCCTGGTTCTGTCGTACTACCAGCAGGGGCGTGTGTCCAAGTGGGCTAATTAACTCCTGCTGTAACGTCCGACACCACACGGAGATGCCCACAGACCTGGTCCCGGGGTTCATACTGGGCAAGGAAGCCGCCGCGACCACAACAAAGCAAGTCGACAGCTGGGATAATCTCTGAGGACGACCATTTTATAGAGTCGTTATTGGCTATTGTGTGTTGTGTGTGTGTGTGTGTGTGTGTGTGTGTGTGTGTGTGTGTGTGTGTGTGTGTGTGTGTGTGTGTGTGTGAGAGAGAGAGAGAGAGAGAGAGAGGGTACAAATTCTCTCTTAATGTTTTAATATGTACTTAGAGACTGTCATTGTTTACTTAAGAAAATACTTGTGTGTGTGTGTGTGTGTGTGTGTGTGTGTGTGTGTGTGTGTGTGTGTGTGTGTGTGTTGTGTGTTGTGTGTGTGTGTGTGTGTGTGTGTGTGTGTGTGTGTGTGTGTGATCTAGTCTCGGCTATATAATGTTTTCTAGTCCTCCAGGCAGTTAGTCTACACACACACACACACAACACACACACACACACACACACACACACACACACACATACATAGGTACAGTATGTCCATTCGTGTGTGTGTGTGTGTGTATATAATATAGTGAGAGAAGGAAGGAAGGAAGGAAGGAAGGAAGGCAGCTTTTGATAATATGAAACCAGTAAGACGCCATAATCGGCGATGGACGAGCGAGCCTGTAGAAACCCATCAGTTTCAGTCGTGACCCGGAGTTTGACCTGTGTGACCTTGCTGGGTGTGTGGTGACCTGTGTGACCTTGCTGGGTGTGGGCTCTCAAACCACACACCAAATTTCAACATAGTGGGTACAGCCGTTTGTCAGCTCTAGCAAGATAACGTTGTCTGACACCCCGCACGCTGACCCTCACGTGAGACAACACATGTCAGCACAAATAGGGATTGAATGGGGCTATCAGATGGCCTAGGGATTGAATGGGGCTATCAGATGGCCTAGGGATTGAATGGGGCTATCAGATGGCCTAGGGATTGAATGGGGCTATCAGATGGCCTAGGGATTGAATGGGGCTAACAGATGGCCTAGGGATTGAATGGGGCTATCAGATGGCCTAGGGATTGCATGGGGCTATCAGATGGCCTAGGGATTGAATGGGGCTATCAGATGGCCTAGGGATTGCATGGGGCTATCAGATGGCCTAGGGATTGCATGGGGCTATCAGATGGCCTAGGGATTGAATGGGGCTATCAGATGGCCTAGACCGCTTGTCAATCCCAAGTGGGAGTCCAAAGATAGAAGCTCCTGAAAAGCGTGATGGTCGGTCGGGTCGGGTCGCGCTCGCTCGTAATAAATGCAGTTTTTAAAGAGAGGCCATTAATATGATAGTGAATTGGGTAGTTAATGAAAGAAGTTATGAAGAAGAGAATTGATAGATAGCTTAATGTTAAGAGAGAGAGAGAGAGAGAGTGATGCAGAGAGAGAGAGAGAGAGAGAGTGATGCAGAGAGAGAGAGAGGTTTTATTTGATATGTGTGTGTGTGTGTGTGTGTGTGTGTGTGAGAGAGAGAGAGAGAGAGATATACATAAGATATAAGGATATTACTTAAGATATAAATGATTTGTCTTATGAGATTAACTTAAGATAATTTTAGAACGATTTTAAAACTTCGAATATTGACACTGATCGAAAAGTTTTGATTAAGAAATAATATTGATGAATTAATTTATAGAAGTATTTAAGTCTGATCTATAGAGACATTTCTATAGGCCTATGTATTAAGCTATTGAGATAGATAGAAGATTGTGATGGGGAATTATTTGTGAAGATCGAGAATTGGCTTTTTATCAGACAATTTTATGCTGAAGAATGAAAAAATGTGAACTTGTAAAAAATGAACTTGGTAAAAAATGAACTTGGAAAAACTGAACTTGGTAGAAAATGAACTTGAAAAAACTGAACTTGGTAAAAAATGAACTTGGAAAAAATGAACTTGGAAAAATGAACTTGGTAAAAAATGAACTTGGAAAAATGAACTTGGGAAAAAATGAACTTGGAAAAATGAACTTGGAAAAATATGAACTTGGAAAAATGAACTGAGAATAAATGAACTTGGTAAAAAAATGAACTTGGTAAAAAATGAACTTGGAAAAATGAACTGATAAAAATGAACTTGGAAAAAAATGAACTTGGTAAAAAATGAACTTGGTAAAAAATGAACTTGGTAAAAAATGAACTTGGAAAAAATGAACTGAGAATAATAATTAACTCAGAAAAAATGAACTTGGTAAAAAATGAACTTGGAAGAAAATTAACTTGGAAAAATGGACTCAGAAGAAAATGAACTTGGTAAAAAATGAACTGGAAAAAAAATTAACTTGGAAGAAAATGAACTTGGTAAAAAATGAACTTGGTAAAAAATGAACTTGGAAGAAAATGAACTTGCAAAAAAATGAACTGGAAAAAATGAACTTGGTAAAAAATGAACTTGGTAAAAAATGAACTTGGTAAAAAATTAACTTGGTAAAAAATGAACTTGGTAAAAAATGAACTTGGAAGAAAATGAACTTGCAAAAAAAATGAACTTGGAAGAAAATGAACTGAGATGAATTTTTTAAGGTTTTTGAGAAATATGAAAACATTTTAATATATGTATAAGAAAATTTAAATATATTAAAAAAAGATGATATTTTTTGAAGTGTGAAATTTTCAGCTGTAAGACTTGACAAAATTAATGATATGGAAAAAAAATATAATATTTGAAGTTCGGAATTTTTTGAAATATTACTAAAAGAAAATATATTGGAAAAAAGGCTGAATTTTTGAGATTTTTGGGAAAGCTGAAACCATTTTGAAATCTAAATAATAGACAAATATATTCCAAAAAGGCTGATTACTTTTTTATGTTTTCGAGAAATTTGAAAACTTTGAAATCTGATCCTAGTAAAACCTCTTAGAAAAAAGGCTGATTTTTTGAAGTGTTGAAAATTTTGAAAACTGAAAAATTATCGAAAAAAATTTGTACTTTGAAATCTAGAACATTTGTGTCTAGTGAATGTTAGAAATAATTAGACTGTGTTAGAAAGTTTATTGGAGAAAAAATATATATGGTTATAATGAAATAGATGAAAATATTAGTAAAAAGTTTATTATTTTGAAAAGCATTGATGAAAAAGTTTATAATTTTGAAAAGGATTGATGAAAAAGTTTATAATTTTGAAAAGGATTGATGAAAAAGTTGATAATTTTGTAAAGGAAGTCAGAAAAAGTTGATAATTTTGGAAAACAAGGCAGAAAAAGTTGATAATTTTGGAAAACAAGGCAGAAAAAGTTGATAATTTTGAAAAGCAAGGCAGAAAAAGTTGATAATTTTGGAAAACAAGTCAGAAAAAGTTGATAATTTTGAAAAGGAAGGCAGAAAAAGTTGATAATTTTGAAAAGGAAGTCAGAAAAAGTTGATAATTTTGGAAAACAAGTCAGAAAAAGTTGATAATTTTGGAAAGCAAGGCAAAAAAAGTTGATAATTTTGGAAAACAAGGCAGAAAAAGTTGATAATTTTGAAAAGGAAGGCAGAAAAAGTTGATAATTTTGGAAAACAAGGCAGAAAAAGTTGATAATTTTGAAAAGGAAGGCAGAAAAAGTTTATAATTTTGGAAAACAAGTCAGAAAAAGTTGATAATTTTGAAAAGGAAGGCAGAAAAAGTTGATAATTTTGAAAAGGAAGTCAGAAAAAGTTGATAATTTTGGAAAACAAGTCAGAAAAAGTTGATAATTTTGGAAAACAAGGCAGAAAAAGTTGATAATTTTGGAAAACAAGGCAGAAAAAGTTGATAATTTTGAAAAGGAAGGCAGAAAAAGTTGATAATTTTGGAAAACAAGGCAGAAAAAGTTGATAATTTTGAAAAGGAAGGCAGAAAAAGTTGATAATTTTGGAAAACAAGTCAGAAAAAGTTGATAATTTTGGAAAGCAAGGCAAAAAAAGTTGATAATTTTGGAAAACAAGGCAGAAAAAGTTGATAATTTTGGAAAACAAGGCAGAAAAAGTTGATAATTTTGGAAAACAAGGCAGAAAAAGTTGATAATTTTGGAAAACAAGGCAGAAAAAGTTGAGAATTTTGGAAAACAAGGCAGAAAAAGTTGAGAATTTTGGAAAACAAGGCAGAAAAAACATAAAATCCACTTCTATCACGAACAAAATATCGAAAAACACAAAAACAAAAATTTACGAATTCCAAAATATTTCCGATCGACTTGAAAAAAACTTGAAAAAACGTCAGAATATCAAAACATGGCAAAGAAGATATAGCAATAATACCATAGCGATACAGTAACACGTGTTTACTACATGTACTGTGTGTGTGTGTGTGTGTGTGTGTGTGTGTGTGTGTGTGTGTGTGTGTGTGTGTGTGTGTGTGTGTGCGTGTGTGTATGTGTGTGAGAGAGAGAGAGAGTGATTAGCATAATATACTAAAATTGTCTTTCTAAATTGTAAATATTATAGAATTTTGAGAGAGTGATAGAGAGAGAGAGAGAGAGAGAGAGAGAGAGAGAGAGAGAGAGAGAGAGAGAGACGAGAGAGAGAGGAGAAGAGAGCAGACGACAGACAGAAGACGACAGACAGACAGACAGACAGACAGACAGAAGAGACGAGAAGACAGACAGACAGACAGACAGACAGAGAGAGAGAAAGACAGAGAGAAAGAGAGACAGACAGACAGACAGACAGACGGAGACAGACACAGACACACAGACAGAGACAGACAGACAGACAGAGAGAAACAGAGACAGACAGAGGGAGAGAGACAGAGACAGACAGAGACAGACAGAGACAGACAGGCAGACAGACAGACACAGAGACAGACAGACAGACACAGAGACAGAGAGAGAGAGAGAGAGTTCCATGTTTGTGTAGTGGTTTAAGAGAAAGCTTACAGTGAGGTATAAAGGTACTTGATATTTGTTAAGGCTAAGGTAGCGAGGCTGTTGTAGTGTTTTATTGAAGGCTAGATACTGTGTGTGGTGACTGTGTGTGTGTGTGGGTGGGTGGGTGTGTGTGTGGGTGTGTGTGTCTGTGGTCTGTGGGTCTGTCTGTGTGTGTGGGTGTGTGGTGTGTGTGTGTGTGTGGGTGTGTGGTGTGTGTGTGTGTGAGCAGCTACTTTTGTAATCAAGTACTATTATTATTATTATTATTATTATTATTATTATTATTATTATTATTATTATTATATTATTATTATTATTATTATTATTTAAAGGGGGGTTGGATATGGCACACAAAAAAAAAAAAAATCCCCCCCCCCCCCCACCCCACCTTACCCCTCCACCCCCCACCCACAGCAACCCCCAATAATTCCACCCCCAACTTTCCCAACCAAAACCCCACCCCCCCAACCCACCCAACCCCCCAAAAATTCCAACCCCCCCAACCCCCCCAACAGCCACCACCCCTCCAACAGCCAACCCCCAAAACATTCCCCCCCCCCACCAACCCCCCCAAGCAGCCCCCCCCCCCCCCCCAATAATTCCCCCCCCTTCCAACCCCCCAGCAGCCCCCCCCCCCCAGCTAGTCACATTCATAACTCCTCCAGTCACTACTAGTCAAGAAGGGAACTATACATAACTACCCAGCCCTCTCATGACCTAACGAGGCCAAGGTAGTTAGCCCGGTGACCTCCTGTTAGAGAGAGATTGACAGATATTGAGAGAGAGAGAAACAGAGATTGATAGATATTGAGAGAGAGAGAGAGAGAGAGAGAGAGAGAGAGGGGAGTAAGGAAATATTGACGATTTTAACTTTAAATGTTTGGTTAGCATGCTTGTGTGTGTGTGTGTGCGCCTGTGTGTGGGTGTGGGTGTGTGTGTGTGTGTGTGTGTGTGTATGTGTGTGTGTGTGTGTGTGTGTGTGTGTGTGTGTGTGTGTGTGTGTGTGTGTGGTGTGTGTGTGTGTATAACTTAACCTTGGCTTTTAAAACGTCATTATTTATATATTTATTAATTACGCTCAAGTTATGCGATAATTTTGTCTATAAGGTTATGTATGTATGTATGTATGTATGTATGTATGTATGTATGTACAGGGAGGTCCCGTTATGCGAGCATTCGGTATACGACAATCCGATGATACGAGATGTGTAAATTAGGGTCTATTTTCAATATACGAGATCAAAAATCCAATGATACGACATTCAAACTGGGGTGAGTAAAATTATCAAGTTCAAAATACGCGCCCTACCACTCCCAGGCTGGACAAAGCGGGATTTGGTTGACCCCAGTCAGGTCACCCCTAGCAAGCCGTGACCTGAAGGGTAATTAAGCATATGGCGCGGCCTGATCCTTAGGGGTAATTAGCCAGGTGTGTCGCCCCAACCTTGGGACCGCTACACTACCCTCTTTTGTATCACGCGGCGTCCCCTACAGTACAACGTCTTTTTTGCTTGTTATGCATGTTTTATGTTAAATATATGTGCAGTTATTTTGTGTGCTATTTTCTCTTTCAGAATGCTTTTCCTACAGAATAGGTAGTACAGTGTGGGTAATATAGACGCTGTGTGTTTGTTGTGTTTACTAGAGTTGACATATAACATAAACTTTTAGCTTGAAAAACACGTTGTTGTTTTTTTTTTTTTTTTTTTTTTAATTGATGGTCCTGGAACCAAACCTATATTTTACCATTAGTTATGTGTTTCGTTATACGAGATTTCGCTTTTCGAGTATGCCAGGTGGAACCTACCTGCTCGTATCTTCGGGACCTCCCTGTATGTATGTATGTATGTATGTATGAATGTATGTATGTATGTATGTATGAATGTATGTATGTATGTATGTATGTATGTATGTATGTATGTATGTATGTATGTATGTATGTATGTATGTATGTATGTATGTATGTATGTATGAATGTATGTATGTATGTATGTATGTATGTATGCTCATTTGACTATAGAGGCTGTCTCTAGTATGCTCAGTTGACTAGAAAACCAAAGCTAGTAAGGAAATAAAAA
>JACEEZ010010016.1:85000-115000 GCA_016584305.1 Chionoecetes opilio | reverse complement strand
CCCACACACACACACACAAGCCAGGGTATTATTCCAGTGTTTGGTCACACTCCCCCTAAACCAGCTTGGGGGCCTGAGAGCCGTGGGACATGTGGCTGTGGCTGTGGCTGTGGCTGTGGCTGGACTACAACACAGCGTCACAGCCACACAGTTATGGCGTCAGGGCTGTTGTAAACATTCCCTGGATCCAGGAGGGGGGAAATGTATTGCCTTTCTTCTGAGTCCAGAGACGTCGTCATCTAGTCCAGTGTTGAGTCCCCCCCCCCCCACACTTAGAGGTGAGGTAACATTGTGTTAGGTTACAGGGGGGCGGAGTCCCCGCGTTAGAAGGCTAGGTTAAATTAGGTAAGGTTAGATTAGCGGGTGATTATTGCTAGGAGGTTAGGTTAAGAAGTTCGGTTAGGTTAGATTATCGGGGGATCGAGGGGGCAGAGCCCCCCGCTAGGTTTAATTAAATTTGTTTAGGATCGGTTAGATAACCGGGAGGTCGAGGGGGACGGAGCCCCCCGCTAGGGAGGGTAGGTTACATTTTCCTAGATCTAGGAAAATGACCCTGGATTTAGGGAATTGTGTCCAAAAATCAGTGTTTCCGCGGCCTGATTTGTCCCCGCAAACCCCCGCGGCGACACGCGGCACAGCGGCGGGAATTCATTATTTTGGTTAAACCAAAATAATTGACGTCTTGACTTGACATGGCTTTACACTACTTAGCTTTTGGGGATGTAAATGTTTCCCCTCTATATTACTTTCGTGTAGCTATATTTCATGTGTTGGCTTGATGGTGGCTGCCCGACACTAGGGAGGAAGGATAACAATGTTGTTGTGTGGCCACGCATATTTTGTAGCAGGTAGTCAATGACCCTAACAAGTATGTAAGCCAATACTATTACTCCCCCCCCCCCCAGACCGAGGCAGCATGCGTCTGGAGGCTGTGCGCTGTGTGGCTGTGCTGCTGTTGGCTGTCAGCTGCACGGCCGAGGAGGAGAAGAAGAAGGAGAAAGTGAAGAAGCTGCAGATCGGCGTCAAGAAGCGCGTGGACAACTGTACCCTGAAGAGCAGGCGCGGCGACCTGCTGCACATGCACTACGCGGTGAGGCGTGTGTGTGTGTGTGTGTCTGTGTGTCTGTGTGTGTGTGTGTGCCTGTGTCTGTGTGTGTGTGTGTGTCTGTCTGTCTGTGTGTGTGTGTGTGTCTGTGTGTGTGTGTGTCTCTGTGTGTGTGTGTGTGGTGATCTGTAGGGATGTGGGTGGGGTGAATGTGTGGGGGAAGGGTCTTGGGTGTGTAGGGGAGAGAGAAAGGGTGTGTGTAGGGGTGTGTAGAAAGTGTGTGTGTGTGTGTGTGTGTGCAGAGCTGGGCACTAAATACTTTGAATGTATTTAAATACTAAATACCTAGGAGAAATGTCTCTACATCCTGTATGGGTTGTCACTAGGAGGGTCCCGTGGTGTAGCGGGAAGCACAGCCGCCCGGTAAGCGGTGATGCGTGATTAACAGTGCAGGGTTTGGTAAAGGATCTAGGACACTTTACTACTGTGTATTTAAGTAACTTATCAATGTAGTACTTGTGTCACGGAGATTATGGAGTCATTCACTGTGACAAAAGTATTCACGTGTATAATACAACGTGTGTGTGTGTGTGTGTGTGTGAGAGAGAGAGAGAGAGAGGAGTAGAAAGACATTTAAAATATAAATTGGAATAAAGTTGTAGCTTAAGTGATAATTGGAAGACTTGTATGATAAGTATAGCTAGTCTCTCTCTCTCTCTCTCTCTCTCTCAATGACTTACTCTGACTTACCTAACCTTTACCTGATCAACTATCTTGTACCTGATAACAATCTATAGTGTGTTAGGAAGGTTGTTACAGTTGTGTTAGGAAGGTGGTTATAGTGTTAGGAAGGTTGTTACAGTTGTGTTAGGAAGGTTGTTATAGTGTGGTAGGAAGGTGGTTATAGTGTGTTAGGAAGGTTGTTACAGTTGTGTTAGGAAGGTGGTTATAGTGTGTTAGGAAGGTTGTTACAGTTGTGTTAGGAAGGTGGTTATAGTTGTCTTAGGAAGGTGGTTATAGTGTGTTAGGAAGGTGGTTATAGTGTGTTAGGAAGGTGGTTATAGTTGTCTTAGGAAGGTTGTTACAGTTGTGTTAGGAAGGTGGTTATAGTGTTAGGAAGGTTGTTATAGTGTGTTAGGAAGGTTGTTACAGTTGTGTTAGGAAGGTGGTTATAGTGTGTTAGGGAGGTTGTTATAGTGTGTTAGGGAGGTGGTTATAGTGTGTTAGGAAGGTTATTACAGTTGTGTTAGGAAGGTTGTTATAGTGTGTTAGGAAGGTTGTTATAGTTGTGTTAGGAAGGTTGTTATAGTGTGTTAGGAAGGTTGTTAGTTGTGTTAGGAAGGTGGTTATAGTGTGTTAGGAAGGTGGTTATAGTTGTGTTAGGAAGGTTGTTACAGTTGTGTTAGGAAGGTGGTTATAGTGTGTTAGGAAGGTGGTTATAGTGTGTTAGGAAGGTGGTTACAGTTGTGTTAGGAAGGTTGTTATAGTGTGTTAGGAAGGTGGTTATAGTGTTAGGAAGGTTGTTACAGTTGTGTTAGGAAGGTGGTTATAGTGTGTTAGGAAGGTGGTTATAGTGTGTTAGGAAGGTTGTTACAGTTGTGTTAGGAAGGTTGTTACAGTTGTGTTAGGAAGGTTGTTACAGTTGTGTTAGGAAGGTGGTTATAGTGTGTTAGGAAGGTGGTTATAGTGTGTTAGGAAGGTTGTTATAGTGCGTTAGGAAGGTTGTGTATCTGTAATCAAACTTAACCGTCACCTAACCTGTATCTTGTTATCTTCCCAGGGCAAGTTGGAGGATGGCACAGAGTTTGACAGCAGCTACCCGCGCGGCCAGCCCTTGACCTTCACGCTGGGGTCAGGGCAGGTCATCAGGGGCTGGGATCAGGGCCTTATAGGGTGAGTAACTACCTAATTGGCTCGTTAAGTTTTTTTTTTTTTTTTCGAACTAATAGATGTAAAAAAAAAAGTAAGGGTTTTTTTTTTTTTTTTTTTTGGGTCGGAAAAAAAAAAAAAAAAAAAGTTGCAGAAAATATTTATGCAGGAAAAAGTTGTAGATTTGTTGTTAATTTTGTTTAAAAAGTTATTCATTTTACTATTTTATTTTCATATTACAAAATTTTATTCATGAAATTTGTCACCCTCTCTGACTGTTGTCGTCACAGGAAGTATGATTTATTACTATGTGTATCCTATCTATAACAGGAACCACCACGTGTAGGTCTCCCGGCCTCTTGTAGCTTCCTTATTTTCTTATATCCTTCTATGTTTGTCTAAGTATCTATCTGTTTCTAAATGTGTCTGTCTGTAAATATCTCCAAGTATCTGTCTCTGTGATGTGTGTGAATTTACAGTTGTTTCTTATGTTATTATGTGTCCCGGCCTCTTGTAGCTTCCTTATTTTGTTATGTTGTTGCAGGATGTGTGAGGGAGAGAAGAGGAAGTTGGTGATCCCATCAGACCTTGGCTACGGGGCATCCGGCGCGCCCCCCAAGATCCCCGCCCACGCCACGCTGGTGTTCGAGGTGGAGCTAGTCAAGATAGAGCGCAAGGAGGAACTCTGAGTGTGTGGTAGGGGAGGGAGTGTGTGTGGTAGGGGGAGTGTGTGTGTGGTAGGGAAGTGTGTGTGGGGGGTAGGTAGGTGTGTGGTAGGGGGAGAGTGTGTGTGGTAGGTAGAGTTGTGTGTGTGTGGGGTAGGTAGAGTGTGTGTGGGTGTGGGGTAGGGAGTGTGTGGTTTTGTGTGGTACAGAGAGTGTGGGGGTGTGTGTGTGGTTGGTATGTATGTGTAGGTGAGCTGTGTATGGTGTGTGTGTGTGGTAGTATGAGAGATTGTGACAGAGATATAGAGATGGTTGTGTGTGGTAAGGAGAGGAAGACGGAGAGAGTGGCTTATAAGACATTATGGGAACATCTGGTGTTAGACAGATGGCGAGTGTGTGTGTGAAGAAAGGTGGTCTTGGGTGAGTGAGTGTTTGGGGTTCTGTGTGTGTGTGTGTGCGTGTGTTACAAGTGTAGTTGAAACGCAAAACAAGACTTTTTTTTTTTTTTTGATATAATTCTTTCATATATCTTGGTGAGAGAGAGAGAGAGAGAGAGAGAGAAGAGAGAGAGAGAGAGAGAGACCATCACCCCCAAGGCAAAAATTAAAACAACCATTATAAAAAATCACGTTTCATTAGAATCCGCAACACACATACACACACTCTACTAATGGTGCACACACACACACACACACACATTCATTAACACCTCATGGCAGTGTTGGGGGGGGGGGGCAGCAGACAGGCGCCCCCCCTACATAAGAATGACACATACAAAGTCAGACGAAATCATTATCAAAATATACTATCTGTTTCCATAATAACCTTTCATTGCCTAGATTACGTACACGGCTTATGTCTACATGGATGTGTGTGTAGGTCTGCCTGTGTGTGTGTGTGTAGGTCTGCCTGTGTGTGTGTGTAGCTGAAACAAGTGTGTGTGAAGGTCTGCAAGTCTCCCTGTGTGTGTGTGTGTGTGTGTAGCTGAAACAGGTGTGTGTGTGTGTGTGTACGTCTGCTTGTGTGTGTATGTATGTATGTAAGTCTCCCTGTGTGTGTGGTGTGTACGTGTCTATATGTGTGTGTGTGTGTGTGTACATCCATCCATCCATCCATGAAGAAACCATACATTAAATTGTCGTCCACACACACACACACAACACTCACTTTATAGCCTTACTCTACACAATACTGTTTACTAGTCTTAGATAAACTTACACACACATAGTCAAGACAAGATGGTGTTTGGGAGTAATTATAAGTCATTGTCTGACACACACACCACCACACACACACACACACACACACACACACACACACACACAGCCTGTCTCTCGCACACACACACACAGCCTGTCTCTCACACACACACACAGCCTGTCTCTCTCTCACACACACACAGCCTGTCTCTCTCTCTCTCACACACACACAGCCTGTCTCTCTCACACACACACAGCCTGTCTCTCTCACACTCACAGCCTGTCTCTCTCTCGCACACAGCCTCTCTCTCTCTCGCACACACAGCCTGTCTCTCTCTCTCTCGCACACACAGCCTGTCTCTCTCTCTCGCACACACAGCCTGTCTCTCTCTCTCGCACACACAGCCTGTCTCTCTCTCTCGCACACACAGCCTGTCTCTCTCTCTCACACACACAGCCTGTCTCTCTCTCTCGCACACACAGCCTGTCTCTCTCTCTCGCACACACAGCCTGTCTCTCTCTCTCGCACACACAGCCTGTCTCTCTCTCTCTCGCACACACAGCCTGTCTCTCTCTCTCTCGCACACACAGCCTGTCTCTCTCTCTCACACACACAGCCTGTCTCTCTCTCTCACACACACAGCCTTCTCTCTCTCACACAGCCTGTCTCTCTCTCTCGCACACACAGCCTGTCTCTCTCACACACAGCCTGTCTCTCTCTCTCACACACACAGCCTGTCTCTCTCACACACACACAGCCTTCTCTCTCTCACACAGCCTTCTCTCTCTCTCTCTGTCTAACTTTAACACTATAAATACAAAATCATACCCTCGTTAATACAATATACAGTGTCTCGCTGTACTTCATATGGTGAATTATGGTGTATGCTGTATGGTGTGTGTGTGTGTACGTATGTATGTGTGTGTGTATAACATTAAATACTGACTTGATTTAACCGTGTAAGTAAAATAAATTTATAGATGTGTAAAAAATAGTTTGATTATTTGTGGGTGTGTATATGTGTGTGTGTGTGTGTGTATGTATGTGTGTGTATGTATGTGTGTGTGTGTGTGTGTGTATGTATGTATGTTGTGTGTGTGTGTCCTGGCAATCTGTTTTTTGAGTGTAAATAAATAATCCTTAATAAAAATTTGTTTGTTTTTATCCTGGTGAAAAAATTTAACCTCTCAAACTCCAAATGGTTTTTATACAAATTATTGTTTTCTGTTCGTGCCTTACATAAGAACATAAGGAAGCTACAAGAGGCCTCATAAGAACATAAGGAAGCTACAAGAGGCCGTTTCCTAAAAAAAAAATCTGGGGAGTTTAGAAAAATGAAGGATATTTCTGTCTCCATAAACTTAAAAATTACCTCAAATATATGCAAGTAATGTTTAATATAAAATTATATAGTAAATTTCTAACTCATTTTCCTACTTCTAATGTGTGTGTGGTGTGTGTGTGTGTCTGTCTGTCTGTCTGTCTGTGTGTGTCTGTGTCTGTGTGTGTGTGTGTGTGTGTCTGCCTATCTCTCTCTCCCTATGACTCTACATCCATTCTCTCTCTATCTGGCTCTCTCTCTCTCAACACACACAGACACACACACACACACACACACACAGTCATGCATTTGGAATTATGTTTGGCTTGAGTGAAATGCAAAGGCAAAGAACTGAACGTGGATGAATGAGTGAATGAAAACAAGTGAAAAGACGTGTGGGAAAAAAACAAATTTGAATGTGAAAAAAAAACCTGACGATAAATGTAAAAAAAAAAAAAAAAAAAAACGACTTGACAAAAAAAAAAACTTCTCAAAAAAAAAAAAAGCTTGACAAAAAAAAAAAAAAGCTTCACAAAAAAAAAAAAAAACTGAGCTTCACAAAAAAAAACTAAATTTCTCACACAAAAAAAAAAAAAAAAAAAAAAACCTCGACGTACTCACACACACGCACACCCTGTAACACACCCTAATCACACACAGACTTTCAAGACTCCACTTTTGCTTCACCCTGTACACTACTAACGACCCCCCCACCCCCCGTACCCCCACCGCCACCCCCCCCCTTCTCCTTCTCACCCTGACTCAACCCTTCCTTCTTCCCCCCCCCACCACCACCACCCCCACCACTCTCCTCCCCGCCATTATTGGACGATGGGGGTTCTTCCGACGACGTTTTAGTTTTCTTCTTGGGTTTGAAGGATCGCTCGTCTCTCCGGCCGCCTTCGCCTTCGTCTTCGGAGTCTGAATATTCGTTGTCGGGGGCGATCCGTTTGTCAGACGCACGGATTGAGATGCGTTCGTCCGGGCTGACTTTGTCCTCCTCCTCACTCTCCTCGGCGATTCCGTCTTCTGGGATTGCTGTGGGGGGGAGAGGGGGTCGTTAGAGAGGAGAGAGAGAGAGAGAGAGAGGAAAACATGATATACCTACTAAATTTCTCTAATGGTCTATATAGATGCTTGAGAGACAGTAAGACAGATGTGATGGAGTCAACATTTTTTCTGCAAGGGAAGGATGGATGGAAATCTTGCGGGACAGACAACGCCCCCTCCCACTAAACACACACACACACAGGACCCTTCCCCACTATATTAACTCCAAAAAACTCCCTCTCCCTCATATATATAACACCCCCAACACCCTCACCCCTATATATACCCCCAACCCACACCCAAACCCCCCCACAATACCCACAACACTCCCTTCCAACTATATAAACTCCCACCCTCCCTATATACACACCCAAACACCCTTCTCCACCCCTACATACACCCCCCACACATACCTACAACCCCCACCACCACCAACACCCCCCCAAATATTCACAACCCCACCACCAAAACACTTCAAACACCCTTCTCCACTCCTATATGTACCCCCAAGGCCCACCCACATACACACAACACCCACACCCTCACCAAAACACCCACCCATATCACCAAACACCTCCCCACACTCACCAATACTCTGGAACCCCCCCCCACCACACACACACCACCCAACACAACCCACACCCTACCCCTACCACAGGACACCCTACCCCTACCCACACCCCCCCTCACAACCCTCAACGCCCCCCACCCTCACCCACAACTCCACCCACACCCACACACTCACCAATACTCTGGACTCCCCACACACACACACCCACACCCCTCCACCCACGCACACCCCTTCCCACAACACCCCCCACCACACACACACCCACACACTCACCAATGCTCTGGACGCCTGGTGCGTGGGGCAGCATCCTCAGGTTCTCAAAAAGTCGAGTCTTAATCTTGTCCAAATATTCTGGTGTGTTTTGGTTCGCCATGTTAGAAGGACTAATGTGTAGCTTGAAGTCCGGACCGAAGTACTCAAAGTAGTCGTTGTACGGCAGCTCGTTGGCGATGTCTGTGCTGAGCGCTACGGCGGTCTCGTACGTCCAGCAGCGGCCACGTTGCGGATCGTGTACCCGCCCCCCCCGAGCAGGAGTAATGGTAGGTTGTACTTCTTGACGAATTCGACGCATTTGGCGTGTCCTGTGTGGGGGAAGGGGGGGTTTAGGTGGTAGTGGTAGTAGTAAGGTTAGTATCTAGCAAAAAAAAAAAAAAAAATCAAATTTCTGACTGCTCAAAAATATTCCAAAATTGACGAAAATCAGGTTTTTGTTATTTTGCGGCAAAACTATGAGTCGTAAGAAAACTTATGGAAGTAACAAAGGTTCATCTTGAGGTGTTCTACATGACGCAGTAATCGGCTTGTCAAAACACCTCATGGTTGTCGAGAAAATTGATATTTTGTATAAATGTACGAATATGCTATTTTCTCGGTTATTTACCAATCAATATTTTTTTGCTTTGCGCCAAATGACAGCCCTTGATCTACTGCATATTTACTTCTCTATACATGTTGCAATTATCTGCCATAGTTTTTTAGTTATTGAAAAAAAACGTGATTTAAAAAAAAATCAAGGCATACACCTTGCAAAATTTGCAATATTTTTTGAAAAATAGATTTGCTTGACAATGAGTTGCCAGCAGTTATCGGGCATGCTGAACACGAATCTGGCGTCAGTTTTCAGTTACAATGATTAGAAGTCCTTATTTCAGCCACTTCACAATGACATGATACTTCCAGATAGTCCTTAAAAACCACAAATTAGACAAAACTTACTACAAGACATAACAATAGGCTAGGCATTGCTAGATTAATCATGACTTCAATACAACGATCAGTAGTAGTATTTTCAGTATTAGTATTAGTAGTATTAATCCCTATTTGAGCCACCCATGCGATTGTCAAAGTACTTATAAAAACCTAGGAATACTATTATATATATATATATATATATATATCACTGATTCTAGAGACAGATTATTTCATTACCATCTCTAAGTAAGCCAGTGTGTATATATGTATGTATGTGTGTGTGTGTGTGTGTGTCTGTGTGTCTGTGTGGTGTGTGTCTGTGTATATGTGCGTGTGTGTCTGTGTATATGTGCGTGTGTGTGTGTGTGTGCATGTGTGTGTGTGTGCGTCTGTGCATGTGTGTGCGTGTGTGCATGTGTGTGTGTGTGTACCTTTGAGGGTAAGGTTGAAGCAGCCCAGCCTGTCCCCGGAGAGAGAGTCGGCGCCACACTGCAGCACGATGGCTGACGGCTGGTATGTCTCCATCACCTGCAGGCAGACAGACAAGGAATTAGTATATCACACTTTACAGAATTCCATACACACTCCATACAGACCACCTAGACCCCCACACACACCCCTATACAGAATTTATCCTGAGGGACATCTAAATTACTAGCATTTAGTTGACAGAATTAAAATTTCTATAGAATGTGGCTATTGACTTTTTTTCAAGTGTATACAGCTATAGAGGATAGTGTCCCTCTACTCTGTGCCACCGCCGCATATATACGCCGGTGATTGAAAAGTCGCTGTGGCCATATTTAGACTGGGAGGCTTCTCATACTTTGTCAGGTCACTTTTCACACCTTGACCCTGACCCCTTCACTGACCCCCACCCCCCACCAAGGATGTGGTACTACTAACACACGTATAATAAAAATCGCCTCACGAGTTAATAAAGTGCCTAAAATTGCATGTATATATATGTTGTTATCTACTTCTAGTGACTTATTTTTACGATATCAGTTGAAAAACTACAATTTCTGCACGTTTACAATGAAATATTTGTGTGTCAAAATACAAAACCTTCAAATTTGCGTAAACGTAGCTCGGCTCGCAGCCTCAACCTCCGCCTCCTCAGTGCCCTAAAACCACATTCTACGGACCCCCAAAGTTGCCTCGGCGAGTCTACTACCACCACCACTGCTGTACCTTGGTCAGGATGGGCACGAAGATGCTCTCATAACTGTCGTCATCAATGCCGTCGCGAAGTGGAAAGTTGACAGCGTAGTATTTGCCTTTCCCCGCGCCAATGTCCTGTGTGGGAGATAGTCAATTATAACACAAACTCTGAAGTAGCAGGAAGGATATAAAGAAGAGACACCAAATTGATTTTCTTCTCTCACCCACCCACACACAGAGACCACCCCCTTCACACACCCACACACTCTCCCACACACACACACACTTCCCCTACTCACCCCTATACACAGAAACCCTACCTATCTCTCGCACCCAAACACAGACCGCCCACTTCTCTCTCTCCCACACACACAGAAACCCTCCCTATCTCTCACACCCACACACAGACCGCCCCCTTATCTCTCCCACACCTCACACCCACACACAGAACGCCCCCTTCTCTCTCTCTCTCTCCCATACACACACACCCCTTCTCTCTCCCACACCACACTAAAACCCTCCCTATCTCTCACACCCACACACAGAACCCCCTTCTCACACCCACACACCCTCCCCCTTCTCTCACACACACACACACACACCCAGTACCTACCCTAAGGTCGCCACTGCCTTCCCACAACCCCACACATATTAGGTTAGGTACACACACCCACACACAGACTGCCCCTTCTCTCACACCCACACCAGACCCCCACCCACACACCACCCACACACACACACACCTTCTCTCTCTCTCCCACACACACACACACACCCCTAGTACCTACCCTAAGGTCGCCAGTGCCAGGGAAGTACTCGCCATACTTGTGGAAGGACACTGTCATGACTCTGTCCGTGGTGTAGAAGGCCTCCTCCACACCATCGCCGTGGTGGATGTCAATGTCTATGTACAGAACGCGCTGGTGGTACTTCAGCAGCTCTAGGATGGCCAACACAATGTCATTCACGTAGCAGAACCCACTGGCCTCGCTCTGGGGGGAGGGAGAGGGTGTGTTAAGAGAGAGAGAGAGAGAGGAGAGAGAGAGAGAGAGAGAGAGAGAGAGAGAGAGAGAGAGAGAGAGAGAGAGGGGAGAGAGAGAAGAGAGAGAGAGAGAGAGAGAGAGAGGAGAGAGAGAGAGAGAGAGAGAGAGAGAGAGAGAGAGAGAGAGAGAGAGAGAGAGAGAGAGAGAGAGAGAGAGAGGAGAGAGAGAGAGGAGAGAGGAGAGAGAGAGAGAGAGAGAGAGAGAGAGAGAGAGAGAGAAGGGAGTAATGGTGATAATAAGGGAGAATTTTAATGCGGTAAAGTGAGAAAAAAAAATTTCGGCTGCTTTCTGGCTGCTCAAAAATATTCCAAAATTGACGAAAATCAGGTTTTTGTTATTTTGTCGCAAAACTATGAGTCGTAAGAAAACTTATGGAAGTAACAAAGGTTCATCTTGAGGTGTTCTACATGACGCAGTAATCGGCTTGTCAAAACACCTCATGGTTGTCGAGAAAATTGATATTTTGTATAAATGTACGAATATGCTATTTTCTCGGTTATTTACCAATCAATATTTTTTTGCTTTACGCCAAATGGTAGCCCTTGATCTACTGCATACTTACGTTTTTACCTCTTGCATTTATCTGCCATAGTTTTTTAGTTATTGAAAAAAACGTGATTTATAAAAAAAATCAAGGCATACACCTTGCAAAATTTGCAATATTTTTTGAGAAATAGATTTGCTTGACAATGAGTTGCCAGCAGTTATCGGGCATGCTGAACACGAATCTGGCGTCAGTTTTCAGTTACCATGATTAGAAGTCCCTATTTCAGCCACTTCACAATGACATGATACTTCCAGATAGTCCTTAAAAACCACAAATTAGACAAAACTTACTACAAGACATAACAATAGGCTAGGCATTGCTAGATTAATCATGACTTCAATACAACGATCAGTAGTAGTATTTTCAGTATTAGTATTAGTAGTATTAATCCCTATTTGAGCCACCCATGCGATTGTCAAAGTACTTATAAAAACCTAGGCATACTATAGCAATCCTGTGGGACTTCTAATGCCCTCCCATGACTCCTGTAGGATGCCTGAAGGAGCGAAGAGGCCCGTGAAGGACTCTGAAGGATTGTATACAAAGCGAAGGATACTTATAAAAACCTAGGCATACTATAGCAATCCTGTGGGACTTCTAATGCCCTCCCATGACTCCTGTAGGATGCGTGAAGGAGCGAAGAGGCCCGTGAAGGACTCTGAAGGACCAACCCCCCCCCACACCCACACCCACACACACACACACACACACACACACACACACACCCACACTCACCTTCTTGGCATGGTGCAGTCCTCCCGCCCAGTTTACAGCAATGTCACACGCCTGCTTGTTCAGCTTCACAGCCCCCGCAATGGAACCGCCCGAGGACAGCTGGCAGAACTCATACAGCCCGTCAAACACTGGGCAGTCCTCCCCCACGTTAACTGTAGGAGGGGTTATAGTGGTAGTTATAGTGGTGGTGAGGGTTATAGTAGTAGTAGTAGTGGTGGTAGTAGCAGTGGTTGGAAGATTTTTTTTTTTTTTTTTGGAAGTTTAGTCAGTTGTTCATCACACACACACACACACACACACACACACACACACCCCACACACACACACACCACACACACACACCCTACACACAGACATACCCACACACAGACCCCACACACCACACAAACCAACACACCCACACACACACCCACACCCACACACCCCTCACACCACACACAGACCCACCCACCCCACACACACACACACTCCACCCACCCACACACACACACCCACATCCCAAACACACACACACACACCCACATCCCAAACACACACCCAAACACACACACCCAAACACACACAAACACACACACACCCACCACACAGACCCACACATACACACAAACACCCAAAACACACACACACACACACACACACACACACACCTACACTCACACTTCTGCATTTGCTTGTTGTACTCATTCATGTTGTCTGGTCTGATGCTGCGGATAAATCGGATATAGTCGTCACTGTGGAACTTGGTCATCTCATCCTGCGTGGCTTTGTGTGGCCGCTGAGTGGATAAACGGGTAATTAGCGGGTGTGCGTGGATGTGTGTGGGTGTTTGCAAGGGTTAGGGTAGTGCTAGAGGTGGGTGTGTACATTAGGAAGTGGGTATTAGGGTTTTTAAGATGGATAGAGGTGGGTATTTGATGGATAAAGTGGATATTTGGTGGTAATGTTATTATGGTGGGTGGATATAGACATTACAAAGTGGATGGAGGGAGGGGGGGGGGGAGAGAGAGAGGAGAGAGAGGAGAGAGAGAGAGAGAGAGAGAGAGAGAAGAGAGAGAGAGAGAGAGAGAGAGAGAGAGAGAGAGAGAGAGAGGAGAGAGAGAGGAAGAGAGAGAAGAGAGAGGAGAGAGAGAGAGAGAGAGAGAGAGAGAGAGAGAGAGACGAGGACGAGGAGAGAGAGAGAGAGGACAGAGAGAGAGAAGAGAGAGACAAGACAGACAGACAATAGAGAGAGAAGACAAAACAGACAGAGACAGATAGATAGAGACAGAGAAAGACAGATAGAGAGAGAGAGAGAGAGAGAGAGAGAGAGAGAGAGACATACACAGACAGACAGAGAGAAACACAGACAGACACATAGAGAGAGACAGACCGAGAGAGAGAGACAGACAGAGAAACAGACAGACAGAGACAGACACAGAGACAGAGACAGACAGAGACAGAGACAGACAGACACAGGCAGACAGACAGACAACAACACAGCCTTACGTAAATCTCCATCTTGCGGTACAGTCCATAGTTGAGCAGGAGGTTGTGGGTCATGCGTATACGATGGGGCTTCATGGGGTGGCCCTGACCGTAGTAGTAGTTGCCGATGTCACCTGGGGAAGGGGGGGGGGGGGGTAGTAGTTAGTGGCCAGTAGTTAAGGGTCGTTGATACCGGTTTTAAATAATACATTAGTTATTAGTATATTTTTTCCTTCCTAATATCACGAGTTCACCCAAAAATTACTAGGCTATATGTTTACACTGGGACCGAAATTGCCTACACAATTGGGCGTGTGGTTTCTGTTGACCTTAATGGCTTCTAGGAACATGCTCTCTATGAACTACCGTGGCAAATCATTACTTTAGGAGATAATGACATGTTGTTTATAGGGAGGCGAGAGGCAAGGGTTGACGTCCACCACACTCTTCTTCCTCTTGTGACCTGCATGGCCTCTGTTCTGCCCTGGCCGCGGACACTTGTAATGCAGAGGTAGTGATAGCAGTGTCTAAAGATACGGTCCCGTTTGCCTAAAAGATACGGCGGTAAAAATGGACGAGGACTGCGCGGTTATTTTCTTTCGAGAACAAGGGTTTCTCTCTCTCTCTCTCTCTCTCTCTCTCTCTCTCCCAATTCCTTTCCCTCTCTCTCTCTCTCTCTCTCTCTCTCTCTCTCTCACACACAATTAGGAGTGTGGTTTCTGATGACCTTATTGGCTTCTAGGAAACATTATCTCTATGAACTACCGTCGCAAATCATTACTTTCGGAGATATAAGACATTTTAACAGGAGGGAGTGTATAGGAGATATAAGAACATAGTAACGTAAGGAAGCTACAAGAGGCTGGGAGACCTACACGTGGTAGTTCCTGTTACTTAACACTACCTACATCCACCTTTCATCCCCATCCATAACACTGTCCAGCCTCCTTTTAAAGCTCCCTAATGACTCCCCACTAACTACTACTGCTACTACCACTACTACTACTACTACTACTACATCCATAACACTGTCCAGCCTCCTTTTAAAGCTCCCTAATGACTCCGCACTAACTACTACTACTACTACTACTACTACATCCATAACACTGTCCAGCCTCCTTTTAAAGCTCCCTAATGACTCCCCACTAACTACTACTGCTACTACCTCTACTACTACCACATCCATAACACTGTCCAGCCTCCTTTTAAAGCTCCCAATAGACTCCGCATCGACCACCTGACGACTGAGTCCATTCCATGTCCATGAAAACGAACCTAACCTAACCTAACCCCACCTCTAGACTCACTAACCTAACCTAACCTAACCTATTCCCACGCTATAACCTCTTAACTAAAGCCAAATCTGCATACAAGTGTCCGCGGCCAGGCAGAACAGAGGCCATGCAGGTCCAAGAGAAGAAGAGTGTGGCGACGTCAACCTTGCCTCTCGCCTCCCTATAAACAACATGTCATTATCTCCTAAAGTAATGATTTGCCACGGTAGTTCATAGAGAGACTGTTCCTAAAGCCAATTTAAAGTCAACAGAAACCACACGCCCAATTGTGTGTGTGTGTGTGTGAGGAGAAAGAGGAGAGAGAGAGAGATGGGAGACGAGGAAGAGAGAAGAGAGAGAGAGAAGAGAGAAGAGAGAGTAGAAGAAGAGAGAGAGGAGAGAGGGGAAAGGGAGAAAGAAGGAGAGAGAGAGAGAGAGAGAGAGAGAGAGAGAGAGAGAGAGAGAGAGAGAGAGAGAGAGAATTTGGGTCCTAGTGTAAAATAATACCCTTAATAGCATATAATGGGCTAATGGGGTACTAACTATTACTAATTACTAATATAAGCGAAAAATATAATGCTTGAAAGACGTATTTTTCTCTTCCACTAACACGCGTTCACCCAAAAACCAAACAAATATTAGAATTATCCACCAATCCGCCGCCTCATCCACTCCCGCCACCCCACAAAGGATAATAGTGGATAAAAACACCGTAAATAGCGAGAGAATACAGTAAAATCCAGCTACATAAGACGAAATACCTGAGTACGGTACACCGCCATTAGCTATGGAAACCACCCACCTCCGTTATTTACCGTATTAAACTATAAATAGCCACTTTACAGACACCCTTGAGCAATTAGATTCACTTATAAACGCATACACAGACTTGGAAACCATTAAAATAGCCCTTAATACCTTAAATATGAGAAACTTAAAATACGGTACGGTCTAGACACGTCAGCTATGAGTACGGTATACTAACACTACAGATGTTTGCCCAACTCTTAACAGAGCTCAAAACGGCTTCAATATCCACTTTAAACACTTATCCACGCACTTAAATCCACTTATACACCAATATGCACCCCTACAGCCCTTAAGAACTCCCTCTGTACCCTTAAAATACCCTTAAATAAGAGATATATACGCCGGCGTTATCTGAGCCTATCACACCGTAAATACCCACTTTAAGTACATATCCACTTATACACCCTTATCCACACTTAGAACCCTTAAAAAACACCCTTAGTACCCTTAAAAAACCCTTAAATAAGACGTCAAACCCACTCCCTTATTTAACCCCAAAATCCCTGAAAATATCCACTTCACAGACATACCCGCACACTTCAAACCACTTACGAACCCACATGCACACTTATAACCCTTAAAAACATCCCTAAAACCCTTAAAAAAACTATAAAATAAGATGTTTTCGCGTTGACAATCCTCCCCCTCCCTCCCACCCCCAGCTCTTTCAAGTGAGGCCAAATGTAATCTTGTCATAGTAGTGTTATTATCGCTATTGTATGGTTGCTATGTGGTTGTATGGTAGGTTAAGGTACTCACTGTCATAGTAGTAGCAGACTTTCTTCCTGCTGTGCGGTGTGGTGGACATGGTGGTGGTATTAGGAGGAGACTCACACACGCGGCTGGCTTGAGCGGGGAGGAGATGCTGAGTGAAGGCTCGATGGCTAGGCGACTCTCTCTCTCTCTCTCTCTCTCTCTCTCTCTCTTTCTCTCTCTCTCTTTATTTTATTTTTATTTTTTTACGTTTAATATTAATTTTACAGCCAAAAGTTATCTCTCTCTCACTCTCTCTCTCTCTCTCTCTCTCTCTCTCTCTCTCATATATATATATATATATATATATATAGCTGATCCTCTCCCTCTCTTTCTCTCTCTCTCTTTTAACTGTTCTATATATTGATAATTTGTTTTCTCTATCGTATTATGTTCATGGTAACTCTCTCTCTCTCTCTCTCTCTCTCTCTCTCTCTTCTCTCTCCTCTCTCTCTCTCTCTCTCTCTCTCTCTCTCTCTCTCTCTCTCTCTCTCTCTCTCTCTCTCTCTCATTTCCGTTCAATTTAACCTCCTTTTTCACCTCCTCCTTCTCTTCCTCCTCCTCCTCCTCCTCCTCCTTAAAAGTCCTTTCCTCCTAATTATACCTCTGGCAACTCTTATAACTCCTCTTCCTTCCTTCCTTCCTTCCTTCCCTCCTTTCTCCTTTCCTTCCTTCCTTCCTTCCTTCCTTCCTTCCTTCCTCCCTCCTTCTTCATTCCTTCCTCGATCCTTCCTTCTTCCTCTCCTTCCTTCCTTCCTTCCTTCCTTCCTTCCTTTCTTCCTTCCTTCCTTCCTTCATCCTTCCTTCCTTCCTTCCTTCCTTCCTTCCTTCCTTCCCTCCTTCCTTCCTTCCTTCCTTCCTTCCTTCCCTCCTTCCTTCCTTTCTTTCTTCTTCCTTCCTTCCTTCCACGGTTCATAGATAGATCGATATAAAACGATACAAATTATAAACAAAACAAATCTACGGTACCATTCATATATTATAAAACATGCCATTAATCAGTGTTGCCATATTGCGGGTTGGTAAATATCGTCAATACTTTTAATCAATATATATCTGCATTACATAGCTTATAGAGTGTTATTGACGTGTAATGGTGATGTAAATATTGACTAGAAAGCCATATATCACCCCATTAGATGAGTTATAATAAGATCTAGGTTTTATTAATAGCATCTAATGGGTTAATGGGGGATCATAATTATACTAATGGGTTCTAATGGGTGTATGAGGCGCCGAACTCTATTAATATAAGCGAAAGTTATAGACAGTCAGTCACTCAAAAGTCCCGCTATAGATGCTACGGTACAGTAGAGACACAGACTCGTTTTAGCGCCACTATTATCAACATGGCTTGTCTGTCTGTCTGTATGTCTCCCTCTCTCTAAATATTAATATCGCTTTCTCTCTCTCTAAATATTAACATATCTCTCTCCCTCTCTAAATATTAATCTCTCTCTCTCTCTCTCTCTCTATTAACCCCCAGATGTGGGCATGCGTTAAGGTGCGTGGCCTCGGTGCTCATCTCCGTAACACTCTCTCTCTCTCCCACATACTACCCACCACTACTACTACTATTGACATTAATAAAAATATAGTTAAAGTAAAGATGTGGGCATACGTTAAGGTGCATGGCCTCGGTGCTCATCTCCGTGGCATCAGCCCTTGAACCTGTGTTACCCCGGGACACAGGGCTAGTGTGACACCCGGGTTACCACAGTTACCTTCCCCGGGTTTCCCCAGGTACCCATTTATCCAACAGCCCAGAAAGGAAGCAGGAACAGCTGGGTGGGCTGCACGCCGACTGCCCTGGCCGGGATTCCAACCAAGGCCCGCAGATTCCTACCTAGCTAGATAGATAGATAGATGTTATGCAGATAGATAGATAGATAGATATACAGATAGCTACCGTAAATAACACTAGTCGCCAGTCACTCGCCACTGCACTAATGTCGCCAGGCACAATATATTACGAATTATAGCATCACTGTATAGCATCATCACCTTGTATGTGCCACTGAAGAGACATGCACAGTAGTTTATATTATGTACATCACACTACATGTCTTCAGTGGCACATACAAGGCTGTAGTGATGCTAGAATTCGTAATATAGTGTGCCTGGCGACATTAGTGCAGTGGCGAGTGACTGGCGACTATATAGTGTTATCTACGGTAGCTATAGATACATACAGATAGATAGATAGATACAGATACAGATAGTTAGATAGATACAGATATAGATAGATAGACAGATAGATAGATAGATAGACAGATAGACAGACAGATAGATAGACAGACAGACAGATAGATAGATTGACAGACAGATAGATAGATAGATAGACAGGACAGATAGATAGATAGATGTTCACACAGACATACATACATACAGATAGACAGACATACATACAGACATACAGACAGCTAGACATAAGAGTAGGTTAATAAGAGAGACATTTCCGTATAGAGTCAATCCAGCAGAAATATATTAAAACTCCACGTACATATTTCTGCCATGGATGAGGAAGATGATAATAATAATAATAATAATAATAATAATAATAATAATAATAATAATAATAATAATAATAATGATAATAATGATAATAGCAATAATGTATACAACTGGTAATTAATCATGGTACAAATTACACACTAGGCTACATATAATAATGATAATAATAGTAACAATCGTTTATGGAGGTAATTATATAACGTCAGGTAATTAGACAGGTCAGAATAGGTGTTGAGGTATCCAGGGATTACTTAACTTTACCTAATTATAACAAAAAAAAATAGTTATAATAGTTACATCACAAAAAAAAAAAAATAAAAAATTTGGAATATATAATTATAACCCAAAATAATATACGTAAATTGACAAAAACTCAAAAAAAAAAACTCAAAAATTTGGTATATATAATTATAACCCAAAATAATATACGTAAATTTGACAAAAACTCAAAAAAAAAAAAAAAAAAAAATAAGATAAAAAATCTTAACCTAAATTAAAAAAGTATTTTAAAAAAAAAAAAAAAAAAAAAAAAAAAAAAAAAAATTGGAATATATAACCAAAAATAAACGTAAATTAGACAAAAAATGACAAAATAAAAGAAAGTAAAAAGTAAAAATGGAATATATAACCAAAAATAAACGTAAATTAGACAAAAACTGACAAATAAAAATAAAAATAATAATAATAATGATAAAAAATATTGATTGTCAAATAAAAAAAGTGATAATGTTGCAAAATACATATATATAAAATAAAATAAAAAGTGACAGCCGAGCGAATTAATTAAATTTGAATAAAAAAATGTATTAATATTTCGTATTAAAAAAGAAAAAAAATGATGAAATATTGAAAAAAAAGAAAAAAAATCAAAATTACAAAACTACGAAAAATAAAATATATATAAAAAATAAATAAAAATCGTTTGTTCAAAAAAATTTAAAATGACAAAAAAACGAAAAAATTACAAAACAAAAAAATACGAAAAAAAAAAAATTGTCTGATAAAAAAACAAATCCAAAAAAAACGAAAAAAGTCAAAAAAAAAAAAAAAAAAAACGCAAACAAAAAAAAAAAAAAACCCAAAAACAAAAAAAAAAAAAAAAAACGCAATAAACCAAAAAAAAAAAAAAAAAAAACCGTACCATCCCTACGAGTGGTTTACAAAATAACCCGCTATCAAATCATAAAATAACACCCTAACACCCGCTTCAACACAGCACACACAAACATACGTACTCACTTCTCACTCCACGGAATTACTTACTAACTTCCGCCAGATGTACCGCCACCAACACTATGGTCGCCAGGTGCACTAATGTCGCCATGCATATATTAGGCATGTTAGCATCACTACTATTATTATTATTATTATTATTATTATTATTATTATTATTATTATTATTATTGCTACAGCCTTGTGAAGAAATAGGGAGAAACTGGTTCACAAATAGGGTGGTGAATGATTGGCATGGACTCAGTTGTGGTGATAGTAGTAGTAGTAGTAGTAGTAGTAGTAGTAGTAGTAGTAGTAGTAGTAGTAGTCGTAGTCGTAGTAGTAGTAGTAGTAGTAGTAGTAGTAGTCGTAGTCGTAGTCGTAGTAGTAGTAGTAGTGTGTAGTAGTAGTAGTTAGTAGTAGTAGTAGTGTAGTATAGTAGTAGTAGGTAGTAGTAGTGTAGTAGTAGTAGTAGTAGTAGTAGTAGTAGTAGTAGTAGTATGTAGTAGTAGTAGTTAGTGGGGAGTCATTAGGGAGCTTAAAAGGAGGCTGGACAGTGTTATGGATGGGATGAAGGTGGATGTAGTAGGTTTGTGACAGGAATACCACGTGTAGTCTCCCGGCCTTTGTAGCTTCCTTATGTGTACTATGTTCTTACGTATGTACCACTGTAGAGACATGCACAGTAGTTTATATGATGTACCTGTCTACAGTGGCACATACAAGGCTGTAGTTTATATGATGTACCTGTCTACAGTGGCACATACAAGTCTGTAGTGATGCTAAAATACGAAATATATGACACCTGGCGACTATAGTGTTGGTGGCGGTGGATAGAAAAAACTTAACATCACTGGGAAAAAAAAAAAAAATATATATATATATATAAAAATAAAAATAATGATAATAATAATAATAATAATAATAATAAATAATAATAATAATAATAATAATAATAATAATAATAATAATAATAATAGGTCCACTTGCTTTGTAACTGCACAGACACACTACATAATATATACACTTCACACACTCCAGTAATTAAAACGCCATATTTAGGCGGAAACGACTTATACGTAACCTCAAAATAATAATAATAATAATAATAATATATACATTCCTTACGCCAATAATGAAAAATTTCGGCCCATATTTAGGCCGAAACGACTTAAAAACAATTACCCATAACATAATAAAAGTACTTCGTAAAATATTAAAATAACCCAATTGTACGAAACGACGATATTTCTCCGTCACTCGTCAACGTACGCACACACACACACCCGCCTATCCTTTACAAATACACCATTGTAGTAGTAGTAGCAGTAGTAGTAGTAGTAGTAGTAGTAGTAGTAGTAGTAGTAGTAGTAGTAGTAGTAGTAGTAGTAGTAGTAGTACAGGTCTCATCATACAAAAACATATTAAATTTCACATGATATACAGAACTTAAAAAACTAATTGTAGCATCCTTACCACACACACACCCACCCACACACACACCCACACACACCCACCCACACACACACACCCACACACACACCCACCCACCACCACCACCCACCCACACACACACACACACACTTCCTATGAGCCAGTTTTAGCATGTCGCCCAATGATACATACATAACATCTGTCATAACTTAGCATAATATTCCACCCTTGTCATATGGTGTCCTATCTTCAGTCATAGTTATGTGTCTAGTGCCCTGTTCTGCCCTAGTGCCTATGATAGATGTCCTATTTATGAGAATGTCAGCCTTTTTCTGTCCTTTCAGCCTTTTTCTGTCCCATTTCAGCCTTTTTCTGTCTATATCAGCCTTTTTTCTGTCTATTTCAGCCTTTCTGTTCCATTTCAGCCTTTACCTATCCCATTTCAGCCTTTTCCTGTCCTATTTCAGCCTTTTTCTGCCTTTTTCTGTCTATTTCAGCCTTTTCTGTCTATTTCAGCCTTTTCTGTCCCATTTCAGCCTTTTTCTGTCCCATTTCAGCCTTTTTGTCCCATTTCAACCTTTTTCTGTCTATATCAGCCTTTTTCTGTCCATTTCAGCCTTTCTGTCCCATTTCAGCCTTTTTCTGTCCCATTTCAGCCTTTTTCTGTCCCATTTCAGCCTTTTTCTGTCCCATTTCAGCCTTGTCCTGCCCTATTTCGTATTTTTCTGCCCTATTTCCATGTAATTTCGCCTTTTCCTGTCTTACTGTCTATTATTGCTGTCTATATCACATTTCCCTGTCCTATTACTGTCTATACCCACCTTTTTCCTGCCCTATTTACTGTCTTTCTGTCCTATTTCCCTACGCAATGGGCCCCAGACATACCTCCGTCACGGTTTGTTTACATCGGAGCATTGTGGGGATAAGTCGGGGTCGCCGCGGACCTACGAGGGAAAACTACGCCGATGGAAGAATTGCGAGTTACTTTGCGCGAAATTGATATTCCAGGTGCTATATTACTGTGCTCTGTGCTCGCTGACAACACTATAGCGAAGCCCTGAGGTAATGGCTAATGTGCAGAGGCTTCTAAACCAGGTAAACAGTCTCATAACAGAGCCTCGTCAAAAGGTAAGCAACTGGTAGGTACGTAATGTGTCCCTACCACTTGCTTACTTCTTAATGAGACTCCTGTGACTGTTCTCCTGGTTTAGAAGCCTCTGCACATCAACCATCACCTCAGGGCTTCTCTATGTTGTCAGCGAGCACGGAAATATAGCACCTGGAATATCAGTTTCGCCCAAAACAACGCGAAATTCTTCATCGTCGTAGATTTCTCTGTAGGCTGTACATATTCATGGTTATGTATGATAGTATTAATATATCTTATTATTGAGTTCCTTTTGTTGTCTTGCCTCATAGTAAGTAGTGCTACATCATGGTTTAAGTGTTACTTGACGAGGCAATGCATACTTTTGAGGCTATACCAACATCAGTAACCTTTGCTTGGATTGATCTTATTGCTCCATCGGTATCAGGTCATTTCGCCCACATGCCATTTCGCCACACCATGGAGTCATTTCGCCCACAGGTCAATTCGCCCACACCATGGAGTCATTTCGCCCACAGGTCAATTCGCCCACATTATGGAGTCATTTCGTTCACAGGTCAATTCGCCCACATTATGGAGTCATTTCGTCCACAGGTCAATTCGCCCACATTATGGAGTCATTTCGCCCACAGGTCAATTCGCCCACATTATGGAGTCATTTCGCCCACAGTCATCGGCCAGATTATGGAGTCATTTCGCCCACAGGTCAATTCGCCACATTATGGGAGTCATTTCGCCACAGGTCAATTCGCCCTTATGGAGTCATTCCCCACAGTCAAATTTCGCTACATTATGGAATCATTTTGCCACAGGTACATTCCCACTTATGGAGAATTGACAGAGGTCAATTCGCCACATTATGGAGCATCGTTAGCAGGTCAATTCGCCCACATTAGGAGTCATTCGACCAACAGGTCAAGCCAATTATGGAGTCATTCGCCACAGGTCAATCGCCCACATTATGGAGTCATTGCAAGAGGCAATCGCACATATGGAGTCATTGCAACGAGGTCAATTCGCCCACATTATGGAGTGATTTCGCCCAAGGGTCAATTGCCACATTATGGAGTCATTGGCACACAGGTCAATTCGCCTACATATGGAGTCATTTCGCCCACACTATGGATCTAGGAGCTGGAGGTAAGGTTTATTTGTTTAGGTTAGTTAGGTTAGGGCAATTTGGTTAGCTTAGTTTGTTAGGTTAGTTAGTTAGTTAATTTTTGCCTTGATTTTGATCTTATTACTCCATCCTAACTGTTATAACCCGTGACATTTACCCTCCTTGAGATAGAGTAAGAGAGAGAGAGATTGCTAGAAGAGAGACTAGATCGAAGCGAGAGCCAAAGAGCAGAGAGAGAGAGCTCGAGATTGGAAGCTAGATCGCTAACGGATAACTCGTAACGAACGATCTAATTTCCGCACTTAAATGTCCTAATTTTCTCGCTAATTTTTCGACTTAATTTCTCGTCCTTAATTTTCTCGTCCTTAATTTTCTCGTCCTTAATTTTCTCGTCCTTAATTTTCTCGTCCTTAATTTTCTCGTCCTTAATTTTCTCGCCTTAATTTTCTCGTCCTTAATTTTCTCGCCCTTAATTTTCTCGTCCTTAATTTTCTCGCCCTTAATTTTCTCGTCCTTAATTTTCTCGTCCTTAATTTTCTCGTGCGTAATTTTCTCGTCCTTAATTTTCTCGTCCTTAATTTTCTCGTCCTTAATTTTCTCGTCCTTAATTTTCTCGTCCTTAATTTTCTCGTCCTTAATTTTCTCGTCCTTAATTTTCTCGCCTTAATTTTCTCGTCCTTAATTTTCTCGTCCTTAATTTTCTCGCACTTAATTTTCTCGTCCTTAATTTTCTCGCCCTTAATTTTCTCGTCCATTTCTAATTTTCTCGCACTTAATTTCGTCTTTCGATTAATTACTGCCCAACTCTTAATTTCCTCCCTTAATTTCAGTCTTTCGGATAAAAAATAAACATGGCCCAGACAATCTTAACATTACCTCCCTATAAGTTCAACGCATCACGACTGGGCCGAGAATAGTTGTGGCCCAGATTATCTTAACATTACATCCCTATAAGTTCAACACATCACGACTGGGCCGAGAATATTTGTGGCCCAGATTATCTTAACATTACATCCCTATAAGTTCAACACATCACGACTGGGCCTAGACAGTATGGGTATTTTTCCTTGCTCGCCCAAATCTTCACTCCTGTGCGTGTGTGTGTGCGTGTGTGCGTGTGTGTGTGTGTGTGTGTGTGTGTGTGTGTGTGTGTGTGTGTGTGTGTACAAGAGTGTAAAATACCTTAAAACACACACACACACACACCCACAGACACACATACACACACACACCCACACACAGCTATAGGTACCCAGAGCAGAACAGGACACCCACACACACCCACACACCCACACACAGCTATAGGTCCACAGAGCAGAACAGGACACCCACACACCCACACACACACACAACACCCACACACACCCACACACACTGTCTGTCTATCTTTGTCTCTCTGTCTGTCTCTTTCTATCTGTCTGTCTCTCACTCTCACACACCCACCCACACACCCACACACACCACACACACACCCACACCACACACCCACACACACACCCACACACACCCACACTACACCTTAACCACCTGACAGCCTCAAGAAGTGGATGCAGCAGTGGAGGAGGAGGCGGAAGAAGAAGAAGTCGAGTAATCCTTGTGGGCCTCGATGTCCACCCGGCATATGGGACAGCGCTTATTGGTGGATAGCCACTGATCCACACACTCCACGTGGAACAGATGCATGCATGGCAACCGGCGGACATCCTCCTCCTCCTCGAATTCTGATAGGCATATGGTGCATTTCTCTAGGCTGTCTTCAGTAGGCTCACAGCGCTTCATCTACAAGGGATAGAGGCCTAGGTTAGTTTTATGTGTTTTAGATTTCTGGTGGCGTTAATAGTGACATTGCTACAGCCATGATTTCAGGACAGTTAGAAGGGGCTATTTGGAGAGTCTGTGTCATTTTGTAGTAGTAGTAGTAGTGGTAGTAGCAGTGGTAGTGGTAGTGGTAGTGGTAGTGTAGTAGTAGTAGTAGTTATAGTAGTAGTAGTAGTACCGTAGCTAACAGTAAAGTCGCCAGGCCAAGGTTTCTTTGTTATGTACAGCCGTGTGGTGGCGTTAATAGTTACATTGCTACATCCATGATTTCAGGACAGTTAGAAGGGGCTATTTGGAGAGTCTGTGTCATTTTGTAGTAGTAGTAGTAGTGGTAGTAGCAGTGGTAGTGGTAGTGGTAGTGGTAGTAGTAGTAGTTATAGTAGTAGTAGTAGTACCGTAGCTAACAGTAAAGTCGCCAGGCCAAGGTTTCTTTGTTATGTACAGCCGTGTGGTGGTAGTAGTAGTAGTGGTAGTAGTAGTGGTAGTAGTAGTAGTAGTAGTAGTAGTAGTAGTAGTAGTAGTAGTAGTAGTAGTAATAGTAGTAGTAGTACCGTAGCTAACAGTAAAGTCGCCAGGCCAAGGTTTCTTTGTTATGTACAGACGTGTGGTTGTAGTAGTGGTAGTGGTAGTAGTAGTGGTAGTAGTTGTAATAGTAGTAGTAGTACCGTAGCTAACAGTAAAGTCGCCAGGCCAAGGTTTCTTTGTGATGTACAGCCGTGTGGTGGCGTTAATAGTTACATTGCTACATCCATGATTTCAGGACAGTTAGAAGGGGCTATCTGGAGAGTCTGTGTCATGTTGTGTCTTCATCTGTGTCATAGTAGGGCTATAAATGAACAAATGACTAAAATATCACCAGAGTGGCTACCTACACTAAAGTCGCCAGCTAGTGTTTAGGTTCTGAGTGTTCTCCCGCTGTCGTCGTCGCCCGAATAAAAACCGCGTAGTGAGATTGTAAAGCGTGTATACTTGCAGCTACAAAGCATAAAACAACGCTGAAACAGTGTAGATTATACAGTCATGATATAAACTACTGTGTATCATCTTCAGGGGCACAGACACAGCAGTAGTGAGGCTATCATTCCTTATATAGGGCGCCTGGCGACATTACTGCAGGTGGCGACTATACTGTTATCTACGGTAGATTATACAGTCATGATATAAACTACTGTGTATCATCTTCAGGGGCACAGACACAGCAGTAGTGAGGCTATCATTCCTTATATAGGGCGCCTGGCGACATTACTGCAGGTGGCGACTATACTGTTATCTACGGTAGGTAAACACACACACACACACACACCCACACACACCCACACCCACACACACACACACACACACACCTTCTTGTATCTGTGAGGGAAGGTGTTCTTCTCAATGGTGTTCTGCGTGGCGCCGCGGGTGACCACAGGGAGGCGGTGGCGGTGGTCAATGAGGCCCGTCCGCATATAGTCCTCGAGGCGTGGGAAGGCCGACGTACGCTGGAACATTGGAAGCTGCGGAGAGGGACCAGGGTTAGTAGTAGTAGTAGTAGTAGTAGTAGTAGTAGTAGTGGTAGTAGTAGTAGTAGTGGTAGTAGTAGTAGTAGTAGTAGTAGTAGTAGTAGTAGTAGTAGTAGTAGTAGTAGTAGTAGTAGTAGTAGTAGTAGTAACCCCTTGACGCCCAGATCTTTCCTTGGCTATATAAAATGGTCTGTTGTATAGTAGTAGTAGTAGTAGTAGTAGTAGTGGTAGTGGTAGTGGTAGTGGTAGTGGTAGTAGTAGTAGTAGTAGTAGTAGTAGTAGTAGTAGTAGTAACCCCTTGACGCCCAGATCTTTCCTTTGCTATATAAAATAGTCTGTTGTCAGCCATAAAATAAGGAAAAGTCACTGAATATACCACAGTAGTTAGTGGACAAGGATACTAAACAGGTCATAGCTATAAAACATTGCTTAGACTCACTACAAAGCGTCTAATGGTACACAAATTACAATGGCAATTACTCTCTGGGCCTCAAATTACAATGGCAAGTACGTTCTGGGCCTCAAATTACAATGGCAATTACGTTCTGGGCCTCAAATTACAATGGCAATTACGTTCTGGGTCTCAAATTACAATGGCAATTACGTTCTGGGTCTCAAATTACAATGGCAATTACGTTCTGGGTCTCAAATTACAATGGCAATTACGTTCTGGGTCTCAAATTACAATGGCAATTACGTTCTGGGTCTCAAATTACAATGGCAATTACGTTCTGGGCCTCAAATTACAATGGCAATTACGTTCTGGGTCTCAAATTACAATAGCAATTACGTTCTGGGTCTCAAATTACAATGGCAATTACGTTCTGGGTCTCAAATTACAATGGCAATTACGTTCTGGGTCTCAAATTACAATGGCAATTACGTTCTGGGTCTCAAATTAAAATGGCAATTACGTTCTGGGTCTCAAATTACAATGGCAATTACGTTCTGGGTCTCAAATTACAATGGCAATTACGTTCTGGGTCTCAAGGGGTTAATATACGAAAAAACTACTATTTCGAGAGAGAGAGAGAGAGAGAGAGAGAGAGAGAGAGAGAGAGAGAGAGAGAGAGAGAGAGAAGGGGAAACGTATATATTTTTTTAATGTGATGTTTTGACCCACCTCAAGGGGTTAATGTGTCGTTTAGACCCACCTCACGGGATTAATGTGTCGTTTAGACCCACCTCACGGGATTAATGTGTCGTTTAGACCCACCTGAGGTATGTAGGTGAGTCTTGGTGGGGGGGGCAGCTCGGGGGTGAGGGCGGGGGGCAGGGAGAGGTCCAGGGGGAGCTGTGACCCCCCGGCAAGGTTGATGTGGAGCCCCGCAGCAGTCAGGGGAAGGTGCCGGTGGTCCACAGCCGACGCCGCCGCCGCTGCCGCCACCGCCGCCGCCGCCGTGGCACCGGGCAGGGCCATGTGGGCCGGCGCGGGCACTGGGCCGCCGTACACGTGACTGTACAGGCCGGCCCCGTCCCTGTGTGCGTATTAAGGGTTAGCATACACACACATGTACACTACAGACACGCACATGGATTTATCTATGTCAATTTCATGTCATTTAATTTTCACACCAAGGTATGCTGGGGAAATTATATATCAGATAGAGAAAAATTACAACCCAAAAACCCAAAAATCCTAGGCCTAAATCTATATCAAAAAAAAAAAATGTAGGCCTATATCTATAAAAAAAAAAAAAAAAAAAAAAAATCTAGGCCTAAATCTAAAAAAAAAAAAATCTAGGCCTAAATCTAAAAATAATAATAATAATCTAGGCCTAAATCTATAAAAAAAAAAATAATAATAATCTAGGCCTAAATATATTAATAAAAAAAAATCTAGGCCTAAATCTAAAAAAAAAAATCTAGGCCTAAATCTATTATTAAAAAAAAATCTAGGCCTAAATCTAAAAAAAAAAAATCTAGGCCTAAATCTAAAAAAAAAATTCTAGGCCTCAATCTATATTAAAAAAATAAAATAATCTAGGCCTAAATCTATTATACACAAAAACCCAAAATCTAGGTCTAAATATATTATTAAAAAAAAAAAATCTAGGCCTAAATCTATATTAAAAAAACTATATAACCAATAAAAAACAAAATTAATAAACCCAAAAAATCGTCAACAAAAATTTACAATAATAAAAAAAAACTTGACGCACACACACACACCCACACACCCACCCCCACCCACACCCACCCACCCACACCCACCCACCAACCCACCCGCCCACACACACACACCCACACCCACACACCCACACACACACACACCCACCCTGTCTCCCTTCTTCCTCCTCCCCTCTCTCTCTCTCTCTCTCTCTCTCTCTCCCCCCCCCCACCCCCACACCACACCCACACCCACACACACCCATACACACACACCCACACAAACCCAAACACACCCACACACACACACACACCCTTACCCATGATGTGCGTGTGGGTTAGCCATGAGGACATCGAAGGGGTGGTGGTGGTGGTGAAGATGTGGTCCTGTTAGGTGATGTGCGGCGGGGGCTGGTGGGGTGGCTGGCTGTGGCTGTGGCTGGGGGAGGTGGTGGTCTGTGGAGGGGGTGGAGGTAGTGTC